>JALKBU010000270.1:0-52760 GCA_023091735.1 Trichomonas tenax
AAACGTTAATTTCGTTAAAGACAGGTCATGAGGTAAAAATAGATTTATTAGATCATGAAACTACATGTTGTATTAAATATTCACCATTTCTGAAAATATCACAAATAAGAGTCATTGAACAGAGGGAGACTTTTAACAATGCAAGCGATATATACATCATACTTATAGTATTATCACACTGCGATTTCATGAAACATGAGAGATATTAAATAATTCAGATAATTTATTTTATTGTATTAGAAAATAATATTTCATCTAATTTATAGCCTCTGCGGCTAATGTAATCAAGTGTCTTGAAAGTCGGGATTATCATATTTCCAATTTTCTCATAATTGAAATTTATCTTAAACTGAGGGAATGTCTTAATTTTAATTTTGCTTAATTTATTATTAACATATGTGACTTTATATCCATTATTCTCAAATATGTCAAGGTAGTCACTCTCATCATTATAAAAATGAATGGGTACATTACTGCTCATGTAATCTAATTCGGAAAAGCACCATACAGCCTTGGAGATTACAGTAGGGTTTTCTATTTCTTCCTGAGCTTTCTTGTCAACTGTATCACACAATTTTTATATCTTTCAAATGTCAATCCATTATTTTTAAGGAATGACATCATGAAATCCTCATTTTAGAAAAAAACTCATTATTCATAATGTATTGAATAGTGGGAATAACTAGTTCACTTTGTTCTGAGCTCATTAATAAAATGATTTAAATTATTTAAAAACAAGTTTAAAGGTCCACTATGGCCAAACTTCCTGTATCGTCCTTCACTTTTTTAGTGTATTTTTAACTTTTTTAGGTACAAGAAAATGTTAAAAAATCACCAAAAAAAAGAAAACAACCTTCTTGATTTTGTTTTCTCTCATGCTAAGGATTAATTGCTTGGAGTATCGCAGCTCAATTTCAACTTTTTAATTATAATATTAATAATCAGCGGGAAAAGATGAAATCATTTTCCATTTTAATAGCCACTTGAATATATACATGCATGATATTGTTACGTTCCAAAAGTTATCAGGAAAGGTGATATAAAAATGTAGTATCTGACACGTAAACATGCATATTTGACAAATAAATATTTACGTGGTGTGTGATTATAAATGATTATTGGAAGAATGATATCCTATATTTGTTTAAATTTATTTTGAAAAGAAAAATTAAGTGCTTGATTGGCACTGGTGGCCAAAATGCTAGCAATCCAGTCCACAGTTCTTCCTTTCAGACTCGATCTTCGAAACAATCAGCGATTTACTCTCCAGAATGCTTCTGAAAGGAAGAACTGTGGAATTGATTGCTAGCACTTTGGCTACCAGTCCCAATCAAGCACTTAATTTTGCTCTTCAGAGGCATTCTGAAGTAGAAATCTTTGATTTCTTAATAATGGCGTATGAAAGGAAGATCTATGAGTTTAGCTACTAACATGCGTGGAATCTATGTCAATATAGTCCCCAATTCGTCCCGTCAGACGCGATTCTGAAAAACTAATACATAATTTGAATGATTATAGGACTTTACATATCAAAAAAAAATATTAATATTTTGACACATAAAACTAGAGATTCTGACAACTGTACATGTCAGATAATATCACTTTTGTGTCACTTTTTCGTGACAGCTTTCGGTAGGTGACATTTTGTACATTGGGGTTCAATAATTTAGCAAGAAGTTAATCCAGTGAGTTAAAAAACAAGTTTCGCCGACTTTGCGTATCAATTTTAGACAAGCCATATTTAAACTTTCACATAAATATAGAATTTCTTAAACAATTTAAGTACTATATTAAAATTTGCATCTTAATAACAGAAATAAATATAAATTTGGTAATCACTTATTAAAATAGCGAAATCGAAATCGTATTTTGATCAATTTTAGGATTTTATGAGTAGTTATAGGAATAAAATGCCTATATGTAACCTGTCTGCTTTGTGGGAGTTAACAAATTACGTCTTATCACACTAATTGCGAAGATACTATTTTTATTTCGAAAAAGAAAGGACATATGTTATAATCAATGCAACAACCAACATCTAGGCCATGAATTCAGCAATACCTATATTCTCTTTTATGGTAAGAGGCCTTTGTTAGAATAGACCTACTTCTTCACATTTCTTTTTCAAAGTCCATGATTTTTAAGTTTTGATTGATTTTTAAGCGAATGATATTAATGAATCTTCTCTAATATGCTATGTGCAAAGAATCGAATATCATTTTAAATCTAAATCTCTCTATCTTTAAAAGCATCAAATTGTGGGAAATACGTTTTTTAGGCAATCTCATAGAATATTTTGAGAGCCTATATTTGGCAATAGTGGACCAGTAATAAAAAGTTTTAGTATATGTTGAAATCAAATGTCTATCGATAGGACCAAAATAATAGTCAACATCTCCGATATTATGATCATATTTTAAGTCACTTATATCAATAATCTTATTCAATAATAACTCGTCTAGTAACAACATCTTACTTATTCCAAATATTAACTCATCTTGATTTGAATATGATCCACCATATTCAGCAGTAAATCTTTCTATCAATATCTTACGCTTTTCAGGATCAATGAGATATTGCTTAACACGATCTGGAGTTATCCAATTAATATCATTCCCTGATTGTATAACATATGCAGCTAGAAATTTGTCAAGCCTTTTCTCTTTTTCCATCTTGGAATTGGGCGTAAGGCATTCAAGAAGGTTACAATAAGTCCATGGTTTAGGACGCACGCTAACGCGACACATCATAATTTAATATATTCACTAATTTTTATTCATAAGCACCATATAATCCTTTAAATATTAATGACTCAAGATCTCTTGCGTAACTCTCAGACAATATTCCAAAAGTAGACTTTCTCGTCCATTCATATATATTAAGTCCGTTATTAATTAATACATCCAAACAGTCACCATATTTTTCGACAAACATAAACAAAGCTGTATCACCATAATTTCAGCAGGGCGTATGCTAGATTCAGTTCTTCTCTTAAACTCTTCATTAGTCTCGCCATACCTCTGGTATATTTTAATTATAGGCACTAGCTTTTCTAGTCTTCCATTATGTAATAAAAATGAAGTATAATAAATTAAATTTTAATCTTCGTCATATAAATATCTTCTAAATCTTTTCACAATAGAAGATAACTGCTTTCTATGAATAGAAGGAATTCTTCCATCTAATTTCACCAAATTTGTGATACCAAACGTGTTTGCTCCTTTCTGTCTCATAAGCAATTGAGTTAAGTAATTATGAGTATGATCAAACTCATGTGTAGGTGAAACTGTGTAAATATTAATTCCTTTAACTTTCTCAACCAATGTTATCTTATTCATAGACATGTCTGCAATGCAATTCCGCCATTCCATCTTTCTTATTTCTTCATTATCAATAAATGTGTCAAATATTACATCCACTACATTTCTCAATACGAATAGTATCCATGAGCACACTCTTCTGCACACTTTTATATCGCTGCGAATGCAGAATACATTGAGTTCTCCATCGCCTAAAGTTCAATAGCCAATTCCACATTGGCGCTAATATTTCATTAAAAGTGACGAGTATGTGTCACTTTTCAAAAATAAATGTGTGTATCTAGCGAAGAAATCAACTTACTTGTTCAACACTATCTTCAGGAGTTAGGTTACGACCACGCTGCATTCGCTTTTGGCTGTGAATCAAAGATTCCAAGCAAAGATATCGCGAAGAAAGAAATTCCGCCGGGTTCTTTAGTTTATTTAGTGCAAAAGGGCATAATGTACGCGCAAATGGAAGCTGCGGCTGATGAAGCCAGTTCAAATCCAGATACTTTATTTGGGCATCAATTAAATTTATTGCGTTCGAATATTCGTCAGAGCTCTGAAATTGCTGAAGAACTCAGCTCTGCAACAAGAAGGCTTAGGATTTTACCATCATCTGATCAAACAGATCCTTTAGAATTTTACTTGTCTCAACAATCTTCGCTTATTCTTGAAGGACATGCTGCGCCGGTCGTTGTTTTGGCATGGAATAGCTCCAGTGATTTGCTTGCAACGGGATCTACAGATGGTACCGTCGTTATTTGGACTTTTAAGAGATCTGAAATTCAAGAATCAACAGATTGCTCTGTTCTTGACGATCCTCTGTATCTTGAGCCTGTAATAGATTCACAATTGAAATCAGACATTACAGCAATGAAATGGTCACCATCAGAAAATATTCTTGTCGTCGGAACGTTTTGTGGTTATTGCGATGCTTACAAGGATGGAAAGAAGATCATAGAACACCACCCGGCGACACATACATCTCCAGTTGTCAGTATCGATTTCACACCAAACGGTGAACAATTCGCTGTTGGCCTTGGTGATGGAATTGTTTATATATTCAAAGGCACAGAGTTGCAGTCATCGCACAATCTTGAGCCTGGAATTGTTGATGTCCAATGGGCTGACGACTCAACACTTTTAGTCGCAACTGCAAATAAAGTTGTTAAAATCGGCGCAGATGGTAAAACAAGCACATTTCTCGATAACGCAGAACCAATCATTCAAATGATTGTTTCGCCAAAACAGGAAGTTGTCATTGCAGGTGATCAGGTTGGAAATATTATTTTAATGAAGACAAATGGTACAGCAATTAGAACTGATAAATCACATGCAGGAAGTGTTACTGCAATAACGTTTAATACAGAAGAAGGGAAATATACATCTGGAGCAATTGACGGATCAATTGAAATTGGTAGTGTTAATGAAGAAACAAAGATCTCATACAAGGATGCACAGGCTCCAATTATCTCTCTCGTATTTGACAAAGAAAACAGATATTTCACGTTTGCTACATCAAATGATATAATAGGCCTCTATTCTATTGAAGAAAGCAAACTTCTTCTTACTTTCGAAAGCATTGAAGCAATAAATGGAATGGCATGGTCGCCAGATGGGAGATTCTTGACAATATGTGTTTCAAACGGTCAAGTTAACGTAATAGATTTCGCTCAGATTTGTTGAATATTATTTATAAATGTAGACTATTTAAAAATATTTACATGACAAGATTTTAATTTATATGTCAAAAATTTCCGGTTGTAAGCAACAACGAATTAGTTTTTCTTTCATTTTACTGTAGCCTATGTGCATTGTGATCGACGCTCGTTAGAATTTTCAAAGTTCGTTTACTTTATGTGAATGTCTGCTGAGAAAAACGAGCTCGACGACATCAAAAACGAGGAAAAGAGCAGCAGCTCGTCTCATTCGGAGAAGGTGGTAACCGACGATGGCGCTAAATCTGAAGAAAAGAAAGATGCTGAACAACTGAAACAGCCAAAGAAGCTGAAAACATACGGAGAGATGACGAAAGCATATTGGTACCAGTTTGTGGAGCCAAACGTATGGATATCAATACCTATATTCTTACTCATTGGTGTCGCATTCTGGGCACTCAGATTTATACCGAACTACGAGAGGTGCATGCTGTCGTAGTCGATTTTTGCGATCATTGCCGGCGTTATTATCGGTGCAATCCCGGCCGTTAAGGTTTGGATTCACTCTAATTTCTGCAAAGCTGACTCGGCTTCAGCAAATGCATGTTTATGAGGCTGGCCATCATCCTCTATGGCTGCAGGACGAAGTTTAACGACATTAAAACGGTCAGTTTGGTAGGAGCCGTTGCGGCCATCCTAATGGTTGCCTTAACTTTCGTCCTGGGCTCTGTTTTTGGCATCCTCGCATTAAGGATGCGCAAGGAGCAAGTTGTATTGCAATTTTGCGGTTTCTGCATTTACGGAATTGCGGCTATTATGTCATCTGCTGGCATTATCAACTCATCCAGTGAGGACTTATCACTGGCTTGTATCTTGGTAATTGTTGGAGGGTTCATTGACATTATCATATATCCTGTTCTTTATACATCTTATGAAAAGCTGTTTAAGAATCAGAAAGATTTTGGAATCGCCGCTGAAATCTCCATTAAAGAGACAGCACACACCGTTTCAGTTGGTTTGAGCTGCTCCGAGACAGTTTCCAAAATCGTAATGCTTGTTAAGATGTTCAAAGTCCTTCTTCTTCCTTTCCTGCTGATCATCATGGCGTTCGTTTTTCCATACATCAACAGAAAGAAAGAAAAAGAAAACGAAGAAAAGGCATCCTGCTCATACAAAGTTTTGGATTTCTTCAACAAAGTTTCGATTCCGTGGTTCGCTTTTATCTTCATTATCACAACGATTATCAACAGTTACACAAACATCAGTGCAACAGCACATAAAGTTCTGAATCATATACCCAGATGTTCGACAAGATGCAAGTTCCCTTTAGGCCGGGGGGGCATCGGATGATAACGATTATTTCAGTTTGGCCATGGCCAGCCACCTGGAGCTGATACAAATCATGAACAGTATTGAAAGTATACAATATACGCCTCCTACATCATTTGGATCCCTACAAGTGGGACCTATGAATATCAGCCGCTTGATCGCTTTGTGTTCGGAGCGATCAAGCAAACTGCTGCAAGAATGTGTGCAGATCGGATGTTTGAGTCTCCAACTCCATTTTCGAAAGTTGAAGCGGCGACAATGTTTCTTCATATTTGGAAGAAAGTGAGCTTTTCAACTTTAATTAATGCATGGAGAATTCCTGGCACAAGGCTCGAAAACTTTACACCTACAGGCAGGCCAGTTATCAGAGAAGATTTCAACACAGAAAGCGATGATGAAGAAATCGTCGACGAGCATGACCCCGACTTTTTACCCTCTTCAGATGAAGAATAAAAATTACAAATTGCTTGATTATAAAGATAATATTTCTTTCTATCAGATTCTATCATGTGTGAACACGTTTGCTGATGAAATATGTTTTCAATTATAGCTTGGACTACAAATTAAACATAATTTTTATACAAATTTCTTCTTTTTGGTGCAAATGTTTTAAATATCATATTATTAAATAAACACAAATAATGGATATAAGATTTAATTTATGATATTTTAAGCCGTTGTCTCTAAAATTGAAAAAAAAATATTAATCTTTTATTAAAATTACAAAATATGTTAAAAATATCAATATGAATGTACCTAGGGGGTTTGCTTGTATATAATTATTCTTTTTGTAAAGAAAAAAAAACACTTGTTGCATATTATAATATATCTGCAATTTATTCAGCAAAATTTACAGTAATTTTTGAAAATCTAAAGGATGAAAGGTTGTTGTATACATATAACATCACCTCAAAAAGATAAGATCTTATCGTATGATTCATCGCGAAACATCTAATTTAATGAGGTTAAAATGGACGTTTCTAGAGCGTGTGGAATTGGCAGTAGTGTAGTTGAAATGCGCATTGCCTCTAGTTTATGTATATTGTCATGAAAAACGAAAAAAGTATTTGGTGATGGAGATATAACTTGAAACTTTTGAAAAGTCTACACGTGAACATTATTTTTTGGCCTAGTTTAGCTTTTTGATGTTCACATATAACTAGCTCACGCAATCCAGGGCAAAAATTCATGGTTGACCGAGTAGATATCTGGATAATTTGAATATCAAGGTGAAGAAAGTGGTTGTTAGACTATGTAGAGGACACTGGACTGTTCCTCAGGTTGAAACTAAGAATTTTGCCGAAGCTCTGACCTCAAGATTAGGGTCTGCCCCGTAGCAACCTCCTGCAAGCATTCATCAAAATGGCTATCGTTGTGTAAACCTAACAAATTAAGCAGGGGACTTGCATCTTGTCGAACATCTGGGTAATCATTATAGCGCTTTCCACGTCCATGTTCTGTGTCGGCATCACCACAGACCTCAAGCAACTCCTGAAGGATGGAGGCCCCTCATTCATGGATTGACACTTTATATATGGGTTTTCTTGTTTGGTTGGCTATTAGAGCACATTTTAATAAAAGACTAGAAATATCTTCGCTTTCCTATTAAAAAATAAATGTTTTGTAAATTAATTATGTGTCAAAAAAACATGATTGCTTATCAGAAACAAATCTGGGACACTCTTTTGGACAAAGAGAGTGGCCTTGTGATTTGCGGGAAGGGAATGGACACGATGGAGATTGTGAAGCAGCTCGTCGTCAAGTATTCTCAGGAGAGCCAGTTTGTTTTCGTTTTCGGATGCTCAGAGAACGCGAAATATAAGATAATTTGGGAGTGCGCCGACTGTGGTATCGAATTTCTCCCAAAAGACATCGAAAAAGCCACAGGCAAAAAAGAAAGAGATCAAGCGTACGCAGCAAGCAACGTTTTCTTTCATCGCCCGGGAATACTCGCAAAGGATTTCCTTCTTGATGCAATAGATCCACTAAAAATCAAGGGTTTTATTATATATAATGCAGAATCAGTTATTAAAGATCCTGGACTACAAACATCAATCGCTTACTTTAAATCTAAGAACCCTAATGGATTTATCAAAGCATTTTCTGAGAGACCGGCAGAATTTCTCGAATTATCCCAAATGATGGATTTATTATGGATTCGCTTTGTTTATTTCTCACCAAGATTCGAGGAAACAGTCAAATCATCGATAAATACGTGCAAGATACAGATTGTACACATCGCAATTCATCCAGAAAGATTATCACCAAAAAAGAAACAGTCAGGAAAATTCTTACCGGCCATTAGCCATGAATTTGCTTTGACGTTTGACCTTCTTTCAGCTCTGCATAAGTCGTTCATCGGGGAATACGGATCTTCACTGAATGTCAACGCAATAGAATCTTTAACGTTACCAAGGAAAATTCTAGAGCAGAGATGCACAATGGACACACATCAGGAGATACTATCAAGCATTATTTTCTTCAGAAATGCATTCTTCACGTTGCTTCACCACCCGCCTTCGATATATTATGAGTTCATTGATTCACATCGTCCAAATCCACTTACTCCACAACTGTGGTCCCAATTTCCTGAAGTGGCGCCATTCTTCGAATCATTGAACAAATATCAGACAGATTCTCTTCCAGCGCCAAAACTGCAGTGTATATTAGACATTCTTCAGAAGCTTCCTAAGGATAAACGAGTATTGATACTTGCAGAAGGAACAGTTACTGTTGTAATGATTGCTGAATATTTATCAAGTTTTGTTCCAAATACGGATTCGAAAAATTTATCAGACACACTTAAACTGATAACAGAAGATGATGAAGAACCATTGATTGACGCTGAAGTATTTGGAGTAATGAATGCACCAATAATTATGCTTCAGGAAATGCATGCTCAAGCAGATGTATTTGAGACTTTTGAACCTGATTTCGTTATATTTTGGGACGTCACTTTATTAGCAGTCAGAAGATTAGAAGTTTATAATACACGTGCAGGAAAAACCATAACAGGATACAGCCTGTCATATGATGAAGCAAATGAAATGGCGGCATTAGAGTCATCGGTAGAAAGTGAAAATCAAGTTTTCACAAAGCTTATTTCGAAGTTGTCCACCATTACAAAACTTCCGCTTGAGCCATTTTCAAAAACAGATAGAAAGATAGTTGTAGATGATAGAGAGTTCAGGTCTTCAATGCCTTTGGCGCTGTTGAAAGCTGGATTCACAGTGACTCCTAGTGTCATTACTGTCGGAGATTATGTACTAACGAAAGATATTGTTGTCGAACGAAAAGCATTCAATGATTTAGTTCAAAGTCTTAAGAGTGGAAGACTTCTTCAACAGATTCAAAGGATGCATAATTTTTATAAGTCTCCAATGCTGATGCTTGAGTTTGGCGATGTTGATCAATTTAATGCTATTTCTGAATCTAGCAAGAATTCGCAAGTAATGGCAAAACTCGCCACAATTATTCGAGTGTTTCCGAACTTGAGATTAATTTGGGGAAGAAATGCAAATGAATGTGCCAGAACGTTGCTACTTCTTTCACGTGGAAAGGAGCAGCCTTCCCTTGAGGCAGCACAAGAAATGAGCAGTGATGGAAGCTACAATGATGATTCTCGGGCTGTTAGATTTTTGACCGTCATTCCATTTTTGACCAGAGATCATGTCAACACTTTATGCAGGCGATGTAAGAATATCAGAGAAATTCTCTCATTGCCTAAAGATGAAATGATGACATTACTTGGAGCTCAAATTGGAATCAAGCTTTTCTCTTTACTGCATTCACAGGCGAAGAATGCTATAAAGATATGAATTATAGATGTTGTTTGTAAATATTATGAATAAATTTAATCAAATAATAATAATAAAAATACAGTTATTGTTTGTTATAAGGATATGTAAGTGAGTCTTTGATTGCTTGCTGGAGTTTGTGAATACTGATTGGCTTACTCACGAACTGATTCATTCCGCTCTCTCTGCATTCATCCTCATCTTCTTTCATGATCGAAGCAGTCATGGCGAAGATTGGGATTCCATTCTTAGAATTGTTGTCTTTCTCCATCTTTCTAATTAATCTAGCAGCACTTGGTCCGTCCATAACGGGCATGTGATGGTCCATGAAAATAACACTATAATGAGCCTTTTGGATAATTTCAACGGCCTCTTGTCCGTTCGAGACAATGTCAAACTTCACGTTCAGCTTCTCGAGCAGCTTCGAGATAACCAGTTGATTCATTGGAGTGTCTTCCGCAACTAGAATCTTGTAATTATCATCGGGAGTGGCATACTCGTGTGTTTGATTATTAATACTAGAAACCTTATGCATGCATGTTTGGATGAAGAACTGGCAAAAGTGGAGCCAGAATTGGCTTTGAGGAACTATGTTGAAATCACCCTTAATGACAGGCGGTGTCAGTCTTGTGATGCAAATGATTGAAATATGTGGATATTTCTTCTTCAACTCAATTGCAATGGAAAGCTGAGGAATTGTGTTTCTTGCAATCACAACAAGGAGTTTGTCAGTAACTTTTGATGGTTCGTAAAGTAAGTTCATACCGGTGAAGAATGCGTGAGACTCTGGGGTGCCCTGTATTACACATTCTGGGCACAAGAAGAGAAGCCCCCATCCGTACCTCTTCATTCTTCGAGGGATGTATGTGCATAGCATTGGTTCAAATGGTAATTCAACTTCGAAAACAACACCATCATCATTATCTTTGACATTAATCTTCCCATGAATAAGATCAACCAAGCGCTTCACGAGGGCAAGGGAAGTACCTTCGCAGCGAACAGTGCAATTGCCAGATCCGAGTGAACCAAAAGCAACGAAAAGTGAAAGTCTTTCTTCAGGTGTAATATGAGAACCTGAATCCTCGACTCTCACGAGCAAATTGCCCTTAGGAAGAACTTGCGATATTGTTGCGTTAACGTAGCCTCTCTCTGTGCATCTGATAGCGTTGGAGATAAGGTTGTTCATGATACGTGCCAAGAAGTGTGGTTCACCTCTGTACATCGATGGAGTGCCAGGAATAATTTCGCATCTGAGTTCAACACCGGAGTCAATCGCACGTTGCTCAAATCCTTGCGTTACAGAAACAGCCAAATCGAACGTGTTGAATGGGACGTCTTCTGGAATCATACAATTCTGATCGATTTTAGCAATATCCAATGTATCGTTCAGCAATTCTAACAGCTTGACAAATGACATTCTAATGCATCTGAGAATTTCTGAATTGTTCTTAGCTAATTCGGTACCATCCAAGAGCTCGAGGAGGCCGTTCATACCATTAAGCGGCGTTCTAATTTCATGCGACATGTTTGCCAAATACCTGGACTTGGCATTGTTGGCTTCATCAGCGCGCTTTGTCTGTTGTTCGATTTGGTTGAACATGGAGAATAGCTCTGTTCGATCGAGTAATATGCCAATGACTTTTCCTGACTCTGTTCTGAAGCCTTTGATTGTATAATGCTTCATTCTATCGAAAATCATTGTCGCCTCAAGCTCAATTTGTGTTCCTTCCTCTAATGCAGACCTGAACTGTTTGATGAGATTTGGCTGATCATCAATCGAGATGTTGTGTTCAATGAATGACCGGTTAATTGTGATTGTGTGGCATTTCTCTGGTGGGCGAGTTAAGATGTACTGATGGTCATAGTTATTCTGGAATGTGAATGAAACAACATTGGTGTATCTAAGAGCTGTGTCGACCGTCGATGAGAGATCATTGAATGTATCTTCTATTTGTGCCTCCTTAGAGTTGTTAAACACATAAATCAAAATCAAGTCTGATGATGTCATCTCCATAGAAATACGCGAATGGGAGAATCCGATGTCATAATACTCGAAGAAAACATCGAGTTTTTCGTAATTAGATGTACCGCTGAGCAAGTTCTGGAATGCAATATCATACTGCTGCCTGCTGTCGTGGTGAATAAGTGTGTAAATATCTTTAGCGTGTGGCTGAGGAATGGATTTGAAATGATTGATGATGGAAGGAATACCAACGAAAGAAACGATGCGCTTTGAGATAGGATCAATAACAAAGAAAGCGAATCTCTTTGTTTCAGCAGGGAATGTTGTATAATCATCTTCCGGTGAAAATCTCTGATTGATTGAATCAAACTGTGGGAATGGGAATATGTATCCGGATTCCTGGTATTCTTTGCTGTGAAAGAGGAAGAAAGGAACGTATGTACCATTTGAAGAGAGAGCTCTAACAATGGATATAGGTGTTCCAAGCTTGATTTTCCTGATGTCATCCGGATGCAGCAATGAAAGGAGTTTCTTTGGAGACTCATATCCGAGCAACCTTGAAATTGTATAATCAATGAACTGCGGTAATGTAGTGTAGCCGAACCTTTGAAGATGCAAAAGTCTGAGCATATCGAATTTCTCTTTCCTCTTGAATCTGAAGCTTGTTTCCGCTTGGAACACGTTTGACATATCACATATAAGATATGATATAATATAATTGTTCATAACTTGATCGAAGCATCGGACAGCGCGGATATTGTACCAATTCCAATCAGGACCCAATCTCATAAACAATTCTGTCTTATTACTCTTTTTGAGGAGGTGCTCAGTGTTATCGTGTATTAATTTGTACTCTGACTCTCCGTTTATCAAAGACGTTTTTCCGAATTTGTGGATTATCTTTGAATCCATTGTTTCGAGGATGCAATACTTTCCAGTTGCGCGGTACAACCTGTCGAGCCTGCTGAATCTTGTTCTGACGGAATTTGAATCGACGATACGATAAAATGTGATGAAAATTGTGGCAAACTCGAGCCACATGCTTTCTTGTGCGCGCAAAAACAGTTTTTCTCTTGATGTTCCAATAAACATCGAAATATTCTGATTTAACAGAGATACTAATGTGCCGCTAATGTATAACTTGTCTGTTGTAACTGAGATCGACTTAATAGAAGTATTATCTGCTAATTTAAGAGATCTAACGAAGTTTATCATTTCATCTTCGTATTCTGCTGATTGTCCAATTAAATGGATGACATCGATTTTATCAGTAATGCTGAAGACACCGATAACAAGGGCGTCGAGTTTGTTGATTATTTGCCTGCCCCAATTTTCTGAAAGTGGCGAATTTCCACTTGTGTTAAGAATATCGTAGATAATATCAGCATAAATACTCTGTATTGATGTTGACAATAGCCTGTGCTGGCCGCATGGCAAATCGATGTTTTGTTCTGGATGAAGCAAAATCGAACAATCCCTTCCATACAGCTTAGCTTTTACCTCCAAAACTGGTTCTCCACTGCTTGCTCTCCTCATTTGGGCATGAACCGGAGATCCTTCTTTGAATTCCTCGTTCGTAATAACGCCGCCATGAGTCTGGAAGTCCTGAACGATCTGCTTATCTTTCTTAATCGCCTGTGTTTCGCACGCAATGTAGCTGAATCCGCATTTTAATATGATAAAACGAAGCGCTGGGTCTGCAGTCGAATTTGGATTGAAAGATGTTGTGAAAATCGAAGATTTGGCATTTTTGATAAATTTAGAGAGTTTCGATGCTTCTTTCTCTGGTTGACTCGTAAGATAAAGACCGTTTTTCGTGAGGAAATATACTTGTGGAATATTAATGGTGCTTTTTCTGATTATAATCAACGAAATTAACAAAGCCGAAAACAGCAAGCTAATAAAACGCACGAAGGTGAAAAATCGATACATATATCTTCTATCACAATTATTCATGTGAATTGGAGACTTAGGGCCATAAACGTATGTAACATAGTGTTTCGGCAATTTTCCATTGAATACTATCATTTGGTATTGATCGTAGAGCTTATTTGATATTAAATGCGTTGCTTTCGATATGTTACTTGTAATGTTTCGACCAATTTTGAGCTTCAAATTGGTACTTCCGAAGAAGTTATCGATAAAATACGTTTCTTGAGAAGGTATCGAGCTGGTCTTGATTTGATATGTATAGATTTTTGGATATTCCGAGATGGCTGAGCATCTCATCATTTTCCCTGGTATGAATATAGGTGACTCTGCAATGAAATACTTATGGCTTGCGGAATCTGAATATGATTCGATATTATAAACACGATACTGAGACTTCGAAAAGTATGTGGTGGGATCTATGTAGCCTCTAGCATCATGCATCGCATGAGACCATTGAAGAAAAAAAAGAATAAAAGAGAAAAACAAAATCAAATTGATGGCGGTTTTTAGGCAAAAAAAATTCCTTAGTAAAAAAGTGACATAAGAGAATAATGTGACATCTTTAAAAAATGCCCAATGAAAGGCCACAATGTTATCAAACGCTCTCAAAGTGAATCCATCCATAGCTGCTCCTCCACATTATCTCGAAATTTATAATGATATCATTAGATGTTTGCAAATTAGATAAAACAGTCCAAAATCCCATTGATAAAACCCTACTGTTCAAATGATCAACTTCAACAATGTCTGATTTTATGAATATAAAATCAGACATTGTTCAATGTTACCGTTTTCAAACTATCACATTCCGGCTAAATAAACTACCCCCTCTTCTTTTATTATAATTTTAGCAATAATATTTTGAAAATATATTAAAAACATATGGTAAAGATAAAATTACAATAGCAATCCATTAAAAAACTATTCTATATCATTTTCTTAATTATGAAGTCTTATAAAATCTCTTTTTCAAGTCAAAAAAGCTTATTGTTCAAATATATAACTTTTTTATAAATTTATTAAAAGAAAATCAATGTCATGTAATCATTGCATATATCGTATATATTCCACAGAGACATTTTTCCTCACAAAATACGATTATTTCGAACACAAATAATTTGAGAAGTTTGTTCCGACCTTTCGCACAATGTCCAAGCCAATGCCTGAGTGCCTTAAGAAGATTGAGGAGCGCAAGAACGCCCAGAAGCAAGCCTACCTCAAGAAGAAGGATGAACTCCTCGCCGCCGCCAAGGCTAACGAGGCCAAGATCCAGGAGCGCGCTAAGAAGTACGCCGCTGAGTACGTCGCCTCCGTCAAGGCTGAGTTCGATGCTGAGAACAAGGCTTTCGCCGACAAGGCTTTCTACGTCCCAGCTGAGGCCAAGTTCGCCCTCGTCATTCGTACAAAGGGTACAAACAAGCTTCACCCAGACGTCCGCAAGATCCTCGCTCTCTTCCGCCTCCGCCAGAAGTACAACGCTACATTCGTCCGCCTCAACAAGGCCACAATCGAGATGCTCAAGCGCTGCACACCACAGGTTGCCTTCGGCTACCCATCTGTCGAGATGGTCCGCAAGCTCATTTACCGCCATGGTGCTGCTTCCCTCAATGGCCAGCGTCTTCCAATCACAGACAACCAGATCGTCAAGGTCGGCCTCGGCCAGTTCGGCATCGAGTCTGTTGAAGACCTCGCCCACGAGATCTACACAGTTGGTCCAAACTTCGCTGCTGCTAACCGCTTCCTTGCCCCATTCAAGCTCCACGCTCCAAAGGGTGGCATGAGAAAGGTTAAACGCCACTACATCGAGGGTGGTGACTATGGCAACCGTGAGAACCTTCTTGACGAGCTCGTTGAGAGAATGATCTAAATAAATATTTCATATCTGTGCTAGAACACAGGTATTAACCAACCATCAATACCCCCCTTTTTTAAGATTTCAATATTTAAATCAAAAATTAGATAATAAATATTTTATACTAAAATATCATTTTTTTACAATCAACAAACAATAACATCCACACTAAGCATGGATTAAGGGTATAATTCTAACATTATAAAATCCAAAAATATAATTAGTAAGGGATATAGTCTGTGAGTTGGTATAAGAATGCATATAGCAAAAAGCAGTAAACTGTGCCGTATATTCTGAATAATGGCCACGTTGTGAAAACAGCGAGAATAAAGGAGACAACATACAACACCATGCAGAGATAGCAGTTATACGGATAGACTGTAAACCATCTTTCAACTGGGACTACTTTGATTGGATTTTTCTTGAAAATGAGTTTAAAGTAAAGGTAAGCATAAGCAAAGATCGAAGCAAAGAAAGTGGATATAGTTGCATACAATAAATATGGATTGAAATATCGATCAATTTGATGTTTTGAATAAAAGTAAAGCATCTGCGTAAAAATAAGGAGGCCTACAACCGAAAGGATATCACCAATGACACGGAGTGGCGTTCTGTTGATTCTAAATGAGAAAGATCCACTAAAAAATGTTATCTTTCCCATTCTATTTTTTTTTGACACGTTTTTCGAAAAAAAATTGTTGAATCCTAAAAACAAACAAAACATTTTATTTCTTGCCCTTCTTACCCTTTGCCGACGGCGGTTCTGGATCTTCTGTCATCGTTTCTATGTCAGCAACTTCGTCAACTGCCTGAACACCCACCTCAGTCTTCTCTCTTACTAATATGGAATTTGCACTGAAGTTTAGTTTTCCGATTGAGTAAACCAAGTCCTTTTCATAATCACATAAGTTATCAGACAGCGTTTGCTTAAGACCAGCGATCACACTTTGAGCGATCTTGAGTATTTTCTCTCTTGCATTCATCCTTCCACTCAACTCTGCATTGGTGCTTAGCGCACACAGTACTTCAGTCTTTGATGACAGGTACCTCCTCTTTGGATCTTTTCCATCGTTTCGCCCAAGGGATTGTGCGTGGCCTTCTATGATCTTATCAAGTTTATCAGTGCTCCTCGAAGTGCCAATCGTTTTCCTAGTCTTCCTTCTCCTTGGCTTCATATCCTGGTTTTGATCTGGTGGTGCGACAACCTTTGGCTTTAGCTTTTCGTCATTTGCAAGAGCAGTGACTTCGCTCACGAACTTCTTAGACACGTCATCTTCTTGACCTTTTATTATAGATACTCCTATTTCATTATTGATTGCTGAAAGAGTGTTGATTACAGCTTTGTTGTGGTCAATGGATGCAACAAGTTTAGCGTGCTCGGCAACAAGAGCGTTATATTTTCGCATTTCAGCATCAAACCGCTCTCTCTTTTTGACAATTTCAAAATTCATTTTCTGAATGTCCAAAGAAATCTTATTTGAACTCTCGTTTTTCACATCAATCTGTCTCTGAAGATCACTTATCTTCTTTATATTTCGATTATAGTCGTCAATTGTTTTCGTGCTCTTCTCAAAGCCATCCGATGCGAACTGTATATTCGAGAGCTCTTGCAGCTGTGACCTAAGATTCGATAAGTTAGTCTTTTCTTCCTCGATAAACGTTTTCACATTTTCTATTTCTTCTTCGATGTTTTCCCTTTTAATTTGCGAAACAAAGTTGGAATCATTGCTGATTTCATCGAATGACACAGTGCTTTCTGGTGTTTGTGTGAAAAACCCACGCGAGTTGAAGTCATCGAGTGCACTGTGATTGATTTTTATCATTTTTTGATACGTTTGGATCAAGTTTCGAAGAGTGTTAAGTGTGATATCTTTTGATAGACGCCTCTTTGAGAATGGGTCGTCAATCATTTCAGCCTCCATTTTAACTAAACGCTCGTTTTCTTCTAAGAGAAGTTTGTATTGACTAAAAGCGTCAATCCGTGTGTCATTCTTTCTTTTCTGCTCTATTTCCGTTTCGATACTCTCCTGTATCTTGTTCAGTCTGTTAGAATACGAATACACACACTCTTCCATTCTTTTGAATAATAAATCGAGAAGAAGGAAGAATTTATCCGATTCAGTGTGGTCAGATTCAAGAATCATATCGAGTTTTCCAGGGAAACTGACTTTTTGGTACTTGGAACGCAGCTCTTCGTATTCTTTAATATCTGCAATGATATCATCGACGTTTTTATTCTCGAAAATGAAGTCAGGGATGCGATAGAACTCCGTTTCGATCATCAATTTGTCGTAATCTTTGATCTGTCGCTCATATCTTTCTGTGAATTTTTGTAATACCTTTTCTTTTTCCGAATTTTCTATCCACGTGTTGATTATTTCCTGTTTCTGCGACTTCCACAGTAGGATGATCTGCTTTATGATGTCGTTTTTCTCTTTCGGCGATGTAGTCGCCATCGCTTGGTCCAAAAACGAGAAAATGGACTTCGGCGACGTCGATATGAGCTGCAGTGGCGGCAGTGAAGGTCTCGCGGACAGAGGTGCGTGAAGACTCAGTGCCATTTGTGGGTTTAAACAAATTTCAACGGATTTGATTTTTTTTCTCTGTTACAAAAATAAATAAACAAATAGATTTATAACAAAATTACATTTCTGGTTCAATGATGCGATCACATGATTCGTAGACTCTCATGCAAAGGATCAAGTTTGCAATGAGACCAATTAGTATGAATAACAAAGCAAGAATTAATAATATGATGCCGAATATACTCCAATGAAGTTTCCTTGGAGGAGTTGATGCAGTGGGCGTGGCGGAACTCGTAGGGAAGGGCGTGAACATAGCTGATGGAGTGAACATCGATGTAGGCGGGAATGGACTTCTTGAAGGCGAAGGTGATCGCGAAGGTGTGGGCGATGTCTTAGGAGTTGTGGCAGGTGTATTGACAGGAGTCGTTCCTGGCGTGGTTGCCGGTGTGTGCATAGGTGTATCCTTCGGTGTAGGGTATGGCGTGTGAGTCGTTTCTGGCGTGGAAATAGGCGTCGTGGATGGCGTTTCGTATGGAGCTGTGTTCTGTGGAGTGTCCTTCGGCGTGGTGAAAGGTGTCGTTGAAGGTGTGTCTTTTGGCGTTTCACGCGGTGTAGTAGCCGGAGTATCTGCAGGCGTATTCATCGGCGTCGTTGCCGGCGTTGTCATCGGTGTAGGAAAGGCTGTTCGAATCGGTGAAAACGTCGCTGATGGTGCTTTGATAATTGTTTTCTGATCATTGTCTGTAATCGGGTAGATATCGTATTTGGATCTGGATATATTGATGTTTGAAGCAATGTCTTCTGAATATAAATATATTGTTTCTATTCCAATATTTTGACCTTGCACAAGGCAAGACATCGGTTTCGATCCATTGCAATACCGAAACATGAGAATAATAAGTTCGATCTGTCCTTGAAAATATTTAACGTAACATCCTCCAGCGACACCATTGGCAGAGCAATAGGAGAAGTTGATACGCCTGAGTCTTATATTCGAGTCTGCGGCATCAGCCACATAATTTATCGCTCCTCCGTTATTTCCAGAAGTGCAATTCTCAAAAATAACCGAGTCGACGACGAAATTCACAGCCTCAGAGGCGTAGATTCCTCCGCCATCACCAGTTACATGGCATTGAGTGAAGTTGGTTGTGAAAACTTTGACATCCCAGCCATTTGAGTAAATGGCGCCGCCGGAGCCTGAGTATGTAATAGATGTAAAATTGCACCTTACGCATTTGAAATTCGCAGTTAGAGCTTGTCTTGACGTGAATATTTCCCACCAAATCGAATTATCGACAGCATCGCTAAGGTGGACGATATTATTTGTAAATTTTGAGAATTGGCACTTATCCATACGCAATTTATTTCCGGGATTCGAATATAAGAATGTATTCGCGAAATTTGATATCTTGCATTGGCTTATACTGAGTTTGGACCGTGAATACGCATATGACTTCATGATAAATGGAGATCCATTTACATATTCACTCAAGATAAGCCCAGTTAGAGTTGTGTTCGCCCTGGGCTTACTCATGATTTAGAAATTTAAAACGTCACCTAAAAATTTTATTTAATCGCATCAGCGTTCTGTCAACAAACAGACTTTAGACACGAAATAACGCTATTTCATCAGTAAAAATCCCCAAAATCTGCACTTTTTTCATTTTTTAATCAAATTTTGAGCCTTTTACTATCATATCATTTGTAAAAATTGTTTAACTTTAAAAATACTCTCTATGCATCAATTTTTAAAAATAATTTATAAAATGAATCCCTATTTATTTTTTATACACCCTGTTTTTTCCCTGTCATTTTTTGACACAACCCCCTATTTTGCCCCTAAATAAAAGCATAAGTCACCTTTTTATATAATATAATGACAATCAACTTAACTCTTCAGCACTTAACATTGAAGAACATGATTAGTCACTCGGCATTTATCACGCCGACGAACCAACGGAATATCGCGATTAAATCCATTTTTGCAACAAAATTAACAAAGAATTTTCTCTCTGGTAAAGCAAATACATTCAACATGTTTATTTCCAATTCGAAATTTACTCATTCATTGAATTCTGTGATTAAATTGGACAAAGACGAATATAAAGATCAAATTTACAAAGATAAACAAGTTCTGCATAGCGATTCAACTCTGATCAACTGCATTTTCGAATATTGCGAGTCTGATAAAGGCGCTGCTATCAAAGCTGACACAGAAGCAATAAAATTAAATGTTGATTATTGCTTATTCCGTCACTGCCTCGCCCATCATGCTGGTGGTGCGATCTGCGTGCTCTCAGCTGGCATCAATCTCGTAGCCTCGTGCTTCCATAACTGCACTTGCCAAATTTTCGGACAAGCAATCCATATCCAAGGCTCTGGATACGATGAAACTGACCCAGAATTTGTAAATGAGACAGTGTTCTTCAGGTGCTCATATGAAGACTTCCAAACTAGAAGAAATGCGGGTGCATTTTATTCAATGAACGCTCTCATCGATTTGAACTATGCAAACTTCACTCGCTGTGTCTCTATAAGAAATGGAGCTGGTGTTACAACGTTTATGACTCTTACCCAAATTCATTACAGTAATTTCGCGGAAAACACCGGCACACAGACAGTTGATATGAACCACGCAACGAAACTTGCGACGATTGACTCGTGCAACTTTATTTCAAACCAAGCTGCCAATAACGACAGACAGCCAATTATCTCTTGTTGCTCCACCACCATGATCAGCCAATGCTATATCGAAAAGAACACCAAACCATTCGTTGACAGAACTACAGGCCCGCCATATATAATCACAATTTCCAATTGCATCTATGATTCTCTCGGTCCAAGTCCAACTAATGAGATCACTGTGCAAGCGTGCGTAAACCTTGGCGTTAACGATCACCCATATTCTTTGTCATTCAAGCGTCCAAATCACTGCATCATCAAACCAAAGATGCAATCATTAGATGGATTCTCGTCACTGGTAATTCTCCTCATTTCTGCCGGTATTATTGCAATTCACCTCATGTTCATCCATCCGCTCTTCCTGTATAAAGTCTTTTCGAGGCTCATTTCAGGCGACGAAAGTCAGCGCAGGCGTCGTAGATTTGCAAAGAAGCGTATTGAAAATGAGGACTGAAGTTATACATATATTTGTTGTGCGAATAGATCATTTTTATTTCATATATAAATTCATATGTTTCATAAAGAATATTTACATTTTCAAAAACAAATATTAAAATTGAACTAAAATAAACTAACATTGACGTTGCCAGCAGTATGAAGAAGTCGAAAATCAACAATAAAGTTCAAACAATTGTATATTTCGTTGGATTCAATATTTTTCCGAATTTTGAATTTATCTCATCGTCACTGCATACTCTTATAGACCACCTTTTTAATACTTTCTTCGGGACGAATGAAAAGTAATTCTGTAATAATTCGTTTTTATCTGCTCGTGGAGTAACCAATTCGAACTTTAGCTCCTTTAGACATTTATTTATCCCGCTGATATCTCTCCCGAATATCTTGGAGAGTTTCGCCACGCAGAATCCGTATTTATTATCATCAAGAAATGCAATTCCTACTGTAAAGCAACGCGTCTTGTTCATTATCCCATCGGACAAGCAGAAGTTGAATACCTCGTCGAGGACTCTCTTGAATACAAAATGCTTTCGAGATTTGGATATTGTGTTTGTAATCGCTTGTGTTTTCGATATCAGTTCCTCCAAGCAGTCAATGGAGATGATGTCCGTCAGGCAGCTCGAGAAATCTGTGAATTCGTTGAACTCCGAGATAATTGGTGATTGCATCTTTCAATTTTTTTGATTAAAATCTTATAAATATAAAGTTCTAAACCTTTTGGATATATACACATAACTCTTCTATATATGTTTTATATGATAAATTATAAAAATCTAATTCGTGTAATGAGATAAACACACTTTTTATATCTCGGCATTTTTTTGACATTCGATTTTTAAAAAATCGCCAAAACAGGAAAATATCAATCAGCAGATGATTCCGGACAATGTTTGTTCCGACGTTTATCGTGATTACCAACTCTTTTCTGACAGTCGTCACCTCAATTTTCTAGCAAATTTTGGAATGATTCTAGATGAAATAGAGCTGTTTCAAATTGAATTCCATTAGCACCTCAGGCTCACTTCTTTGCATTCAGGGTTTGATGTTATTTGATATGAATTATTTATATTCTAGCCTTGTTAAGCTGAGAACAGATAAGAAAAGACAAGTTTTGATTATTTGTAATGTTCATTCTGATGAAGACCAAAAATTCAAAATGAAAATAAATCAAATGTAATGAATTGAGCGAGACATTATTTGCAAAAAGTGATCTATTTAACAAATATATTGCAAATAATGAAGAAAACAAAAAAGTGAGGAACGGCGGTTACTCATTAATATTTTTTTTAGTTTTGATTTTCTTTTCAGTTTTAGCGCAGAGACTCCCGATCCACATGCCCAGCATCGGAGAGGAGATGTGGTTCGACCAGGTCCTGGACCACTTCGACTCGACGTCGAACAAAATGTGGAAGCAGAGATATTATGTCAACGATACTTACGCAAATAACTCCGAACACAAACTTCCAAATTCACTCGTCGTTTACATCGGCGGAGAGGCACCGCTTCTCCACTCTAGCGTCGACAAACTTGAGCCGACACTTCTTGCAAAAGAATTAAATGCGACAATTCTCGGATTAGAGCACAGATTCTTCGGTGCTTCGACACCACTCGATCTGACAAACGAAAACCTTCGCATTCTCACAATAGAGCAAGCGCTCGCTGATCTTGCCAATTTTATCATCCAAATGAAGCCGAAATACTGCGATCCGGATAACTGCAAAGTCGGAGTCGTTGGTGGTTCGTACCCCGGCGCTCTCTCTTCGTGGTTCCGCCTTCTTTATCCACATGTTGCAGACGCATCTTGGGCTTCGTCCGCTCCAGTCAGGGCAAACAACAACTTCACAGAGTACGACCAGCACTGCGCTGATGAAATCAACAAATCTGCAAACGACGGTGGAGAGTGCCTCGCAAAAACAAGAAAGGCTTTTGTTTATCTCGAAAAGGGCGATTATAAGGCAAACGCTAAGAAGTTCATCGGCGATGACGAACCTCCGGCTGACCCCGCAACACTTTATTACATGGTTGCTGATTCTTTGGCAACAGCGGTTCAATACAAATCACAGAGAAAATTCTTAGACCAGCTTTGCACTGAGATGAAGTCAATATCAATTGATGACGATGAGAAACTCCTTGATGAGCTTGCAAAAATCACGAAAGCAATTAACCAAGATGCAGGTGAAACATTCTGGGACTCGGATCTTACAAAGCTTACAAACACATCGAAGGAAGCTGGCACAAAGGATATGCGTGCATGGAACTGGATGACATGCAACCAAGTCGGATGGTTCCAGACAGCATCAGGCAGCTTGCGCTCTGATGGCATAAATCTTGACTACTTCGAGAGGCTTTGCAAGGATCTTTTCGACTCTACCCTTCCAAACACATACCAGACAAATCTTAGGTTCGGTGGAAACGAAGCAACCGGCACATCAACGATATTTGTCAATGGCGGAACAGATCCATGGTCAACAATGTCAATTCTGACACCAGATGCTTCAATTAACAGACGCACACTCATTATAGAAAATGGACAGCACTGCGATGATTTACATCAGCCATCATCGAATGATTCCGACAGCTTGACAACAATCCGCAACTGGGCTCTTAAGAACATGTCTAAGATGCTTCAGATGTATAAGTGCAGCAAGAAGTCTGGAACAGAGGTCCTTGGATCTTGTGTTTGCGCTCCAGACCATGCTGGTGAGTTTTGCGAGACTGTTATCCCAACAAAGGAGCAGTTCCAGGTTGTTACTGTCGCGTCGGTCATTGTGCCTACGTTCCTGCTCCTTATCATAGGTGGTATAGTTTGGGTTTGTGGCAAGAAGGAAGATAGCGACTTCGGCGCACGTCCAGCTCTCTATACATAATTTTTTATATAATCTCTCCTATTCTAATGATTTTTTTTTCTAATAAATACTCATATTTCTAATCGTTCGAAAATTATAACAAAACATTTTTATATACATTATTTCTGCTCATCCTTCTTTGCTTTGAATTCCTTAATATACTTTCTGGTCACCCTCATGTATTGATCATACTCGGTTCCCCAGTTCTCATCTGTTATTCTATGTCCCTCGCAATCGACGACGTTCTCTATTTGCGTTCCTTCGACCCAGTTATTGAATGAATCGATGATGATAATCCTGGCGTCTGAATCAATAGCAGATTGGAACATTTTCTTGAAGTGCTCTCCATTGTTTCTGGGGAGTGAGTCCTGTGTCACAGCATAGTTGTAATAGTAATTATTATTGTTATTGTTGATTGGCATAATCACTGGGATGAACAGAAGCCCGCGCTCAACGGCATCCTTGTGCATCTTCTTCCAGTCGAAGATTGCCGAAGACCAGCTGTAATTCAAGGTTGTTCTGGATGTCATATATCCATTAAAGCCATTCTCGAGGATAGAGCCCATCTGTGACAACGTCGAAATGCTAGAAACGAAAAACATCTCCTGGTTCCTTTCGCGTATCAAACCCTGCAAATCTTCAATATCATTTGGATCCTCAAAGAAAATTATCGGCCTGCCGTCGAACTTGAGGTATATCGGGTGGTAAGCGTACTTGCTCTTGATGTACGTGATGTCGTGGATCAGAGATCCGTTATTCCGTTCTGGGTAATTCATGATTTCAATTGAAACCGAAATTCCGATTTTGTTTGCTTGCTTAAGTATAATCTGGACAGAGTCGTCGACGAAGCCCCCATCAATGCTGCGTGGGACCCATTGAACGATAATTCCGTCAATTCCGTGTCTCGCGATCGTGCGCATGTGCGTCTTGACGACAACTTTGTCATGCGACGAGTATAGTCCGAGTTGTGGCATCAATTCGTTGAGAGAAGTGAAAGGTGGATTTGCATTTTTCTTCAGGGAGAGTTTCGACGTATGATTCCAGTCGCCCCACAATTTATCTGTGACAGTGTTCGCGAATCCGGCCCTATAAGTGACCCAGACCTGCTTTTCGAAGTGGCTCATCGGCGGCTCCAGCACAAACTGGTCCCTCGTCATGAAGATCTTATAGAGTAAGACGAGCTCGAAGACTACGACCGGAAAGAGAAGTCCGTAGCTGTATTTAGACCGCACAAAGTTGCCAAAACGCAATCGAAACATTTTTTTGTGTTTTTCTGAATTTCAAAGAGATCAAAAAATAATGTCCCAATGACAGAAGCAATTGAATGGATTCGAAATTGGACTCTTTTTCAAAATTCTTAAAATTTCATATTTCACAGTTGATCAATAAACAATATATTTACAAAGAAAAACAAACAAAAAACAACAAAGTTAATCGAAATTCCCTGTCGCTGAGTCAGTGAACAGACTCTCAAAGTTGAAGACGTACTTTGGCTTTGGTTTCTCCTTTCTCAGCTCGTCGTAGGGAACCAATGGGCCGAGGTCATCCAGTTTCATTCGCGCCGGAAGCTGAAGGGGATTGCACCTCTGCGCAATGCCTCTGAGAAGAGGGGATGGGATAATTCTCTTTCGCTCTATGCCCGAAATAAGAGCTTTAGCGGTGGTGATGAAGCCCAATATTTCTGTGAAAGCAGTGGTGAAGTTGCTCGAGAGGCAATCAAACGCTTTCTGGATCTCTTTGATGTGGTTGATCAGAACGTCGAGCTTCACATCTGTGTACTCGTCCGCTGCATCGATAACTAAGTTGAATATCATGACATCGAACTGGTGGCAGCAGTCAATGACGACTCCTTGAACAATCACTTCGGGAATGTTGAATGACTTCGAGAGCTGCGAGAAGATTCGGATTTGCTGAGTGACATTCGATAAGGTCTCCCTGTCCAGTGCGTCAAAACCATCTCCCATTATAGCAAGGACGAGCTGCGACATAAGTGTCGTTGTTAGGAAGGAAACAATCTGGTTGATGATTTGGGCAATGTGATCGAGAACAATTTGGTGTGTTTGCGTGCAATCAGCACAGGCATCTGATAGAAGAAGGCCGTAGTTGATGGCCGTTGCAAAAATACCGAAAATCGATGGAATAGAGTGATTCTTTGATAATGCAAAATTAATTGAATCATAAAACGGCTTGTGAATATACTCAAAGACTTCTGAAGTGATAAATGGACTGTCCACAATGCAAAAATCAAGAATTGTCTGTATTAATTCTTTGGAATAATCATTTTGACGCGATGATGGGGTAACAAGCCAGTTGAAACACTGATTAGCAAATGATATTATGCACTGATCGTATTGTATCTTTCCAAGAAGCGCTTTTTGCGAATTAATCAAAGCTAATTGCTTTGCATCAGCAGTTTCAAGGAAGGCAATAGAAGGAGTTGGCTGTTCTGAAGCAGCTGCTTCTTTGTTTTCGATAACTTTTGCTTCGTCTTGTTCTTTCTGCTTTTTGACGAAATCTTTGATTTTATTGCGTCTCGTTGATGCAACAGGCTTCTTCTCATGCACTCTTGATGACTTTGCCTTTTTAATTGCCGCTTCCTTTGTGTATGCTGATAACGAAATTGTTTCTGTTGGTCCTGTCACATTTGTGATGTCTATTGCATTGGCAAACACCATTGTCTGCGTGGTGGATTCTGTCGGCGCTGCTGTTTCATCCGTTTCTGGGACAGTTGAAGAAAGAGATTCAATTTCTTCGATTATTGGCTGAACTGTTCGAATTGTAACGAAGCTAAAATAAGATTGAGGTTTTCCGTTCGGAAATTCGTCGATTGGGAGAACGCAAAGGCGAAATTGAAGTGTTGCTTTGCCGAATTTAACTGTATCGAAAGTTGATTGCTGCCGAGCTGTATTTCTTGGGTCAGCGAGGTTTGCAATATCCATTCTTGACTTTGATATTGTATTCTGCCCCTGATTCTTGTCTAAAGAAAGAACTTCGATATCCAAAATTTTCTTTTCGAGTCCTTTTCCCTCCTTCTGGTACATAGTGACGGAAATTATGAATTCGCAGTCAAACTGCGCCACAAAGTTGGCATCGAGCATTGAATAATTTGTTTCTGATTTGAATGCGACTCTCTCGAAGACGCCGCTCTTCCTAACGCGCGAAACCCTTACGAAAACTGGGTACTTTATGTCTTTCTCGAACTTTATGCTCTCTATGTGAAGGATGCAGTAACACTTTAGAGAGTGAAGTTTTCCCATTGTTGAATTTTGCCAATTTTTAAACAAACTTACGAATTGGAGCATATGCAGCACCTTAAATAAGGTATAATTTATAAATTTTATCTTAGTACCACACGTTAATGTGCACATCATCCATACACACATGGTGGTGAAGAATTGCAATTGCTACATCAATAGGTTGGAGCTCAAGTTGTATTGAGATGATACGTCATATATTTAAAAACCCGGCATTTTTATGTAGGAGATCATTTGTTCTGAATTCGAGGAAAATGCATGGTTTGTAAATCATCGGGTGCGTTCTTTAGCAACCAAGACTCTCACAGCACTCACGCATCAAGCAGCAAATTATCTGTTACAAATGGACAGAGTTATTATGTATCACAATGTAATTTTCAAAACTTAAATTGCCCACTTTTCTTTTTTAACACTATTTCAACAACGAAGCTATTAGCCGAAGAAAGCACATTCAAAAGCAATACCGGAACAAGCAGATATTATTGGGATGGATCTATGCATTTTGGGTATAACGGGCATTGCGTGCAACATAAAAACATTTATTCCAAATCAAAATAATTAAATGATGATTTTATGAACTGCTTTCATTCAATATTCAAGCAATAATTTCGAATCTAAAAACTATGTGATGCTCACAAGCATTGATTCATGTGGATCAAGTTTAAGCTTAAATTCATGGACAAATTATATCATCATATATCAACATGACGAATCAAAGTTATGTCAATTTTACAATCATACTAAGGAACAAAGAGTCCAGTGGTAGCATGTTTGATTGTAATGCTGCTGCTGAGTCAATAAAAGTTTCAGCTTCATTTATAACTCTTATCGAAAACTCAAACATTCAAGCTGGAAATTGCATTCAATATTAGAATGTTATTAAAATTAAATGCTCCATCATATTAATGAACTCAATTACCACATCATTTTGCTATTCAGGCGGTAGTATTCTAGAGGTAGTTAAATAGCTATTTTGACCAAAACACAACTTCAGGAAGAGTAGTTTTTTAATATGATATTAAAATATATGATAACGATGAGTGCTCTATTGTCAAAATGATCAATAATAATGAGCTGTGCTTACTTCATGCCGATGAGTCAATTAATAAATTTTATCTGAAAGGAGTGAGAAACCTTTTTGCATTCCCAAATAAACTATTTTCATTATAGACCAAACCAAAACTCGAACAATATGAAGAGCGCATGAAATAATTGACCTTGACGCATCATTCGAAGAACTGATGATCACAGTTCAATACTTTATCCATTTGGTGCGCAAATAGCAAAATCTTTTTCATCAGTTCCATGCGGCCCCTTGTGCTTTTGAAGAGAGAGAGATTGCGCTAGATTTAATATGAAGAATGGTCCTCTTTCCATTGTAAACAATTGCGATCCCCAAAATATTGCAAGATTTGGAAAGCATGCTTCACTATACGTTATAATAAAACAACATCCGTTTATTAATACAGGTACAATGGAAACATAGTAATATATATTAATAATTATAGACAACACATTAACAGCAATTGTTCTCTTTTTCGACAACAATAAGCTCATTTTTCTGTTGATTGTTAGTGACAATCGTAATTGACTTATTATATCCAGATTTCGCCGCGTGATAGAATAATTCTTTGATTCCATCCCCAGATTTTGCCGAAACGAGGAACACGTCCTCATATTCAGCTCTAACTGGGTCCAGAATGGAGTCAGCTCCGTCCATATGAACATCCATTTTGTTTATAGCGATGATAAAGTTTGGTGCTTTGTTTGTCTCGTTCAGCATGTTGATCCACTTCTGTATGTTCAGGATCGACAGATGATCTGTAATAGAAGCAACAACAATCACAACATCCGAATCACGCGTGTAGAGAGGAGCAAGAGATTGATACTTTTCCTGCCCGGCTGTGTCCCACAGGCACATCTCCACATCAATATTGTCGACCTTTTCATGAGCGATGAGATGCGAAGTTCCAATTGTGGGCATAACCGCGTAATCAAACGTGCCGTATATCTCCTTGTGCGCGATCGATGTCTTGCCAACGCCGGAGTCCCCGATCAGGGAGACTTTAATGCGCTGCCCTTTGCCGTCGGTCATGAAAAATTTGACTGACAAATGCTGCGTAAGGATATTTTGATACTTTACTTGGCATTTTAACTTTTTTTACTTTCTATTTTCCATCCATGGATAGAAGTCCTAACGTCAGAAGGTTAAATATTAAGATTAATATCTCAATTTCGTAATCTTAATATTTAATTTTGATTTCTCTAAACGAAAGAATACATTTTTTAGTTGGCAATCGAATACGCCAAACTGTTAGAGATATGCCGAATTCTAAATCGCGCTAAATATGTATCAGATCATATTGCTATAACCATTACAAAGATCAACTATACCGATTCAAGAATTTCTATACAGAATGCTGCAGCACAACATTGCGGTAGTAATTAATGCACAAAGGAGACAGTTAATGAATCGCCAATACAGAATCACCAGTTAATGAACCACTTATCGAAGAATCAATGACAGAGTTATCAACAGCGCAAAGTGAAACACACTCCAACCCGAATATTATCATCGTCAACGGTAATATCAACAGTGAGTTTGCCAAAGCAGAGGAAGGCAATGTGGTGAACAGAATATCCGAGATTGAGAAAAAGAGATATTGGATTTACATCATTACTGGAAGTGCTGGTTTGCTTGCAATTATTATCGCTCTTGTAATTTGCAAAATTGTACATTCAAAAGCGAGCGATTAGGATTCAGAGGATGCTCAAGAAGTTCCTGAGGAAACAATCATTACAAATATGGATGAGATCACAGCAACAATCGAGTATACAAATCCGCTTTTCACAACTTCAGCAGTTGTTGACGATCCTTTCGCAGATGATTTCAGCGAAGAAGATAATTCATTAAACATCTTCACACAATTTGTAAATGAGAATTAAAACATTGATTTTAATTTGCGAATTTTCTAGCTAATATAAATATCACCCTTGTTAACAGCCAAGAATATATTATCATCGCCACGGATCATAAGTTGGCCATTATATGCGCTCATATCTTCGGTTATTGTGATATCATAAGATCCATTGTTTGGAATTCTATTTGCTACAACTTTGTTAAACGTTCTCTTGTTTGTAGAAAAGAAAATAGAAACAGTTGGAGTCGAAATTAGTTCGACATTTGTGTTTGCAACATTCCATGTGATTGTGACTTTGTCGCCAATGGTGAATTGAGATGATTCGTTAAGGCATGTGAATTCGAACGGGCCATCATTGGTGACATTAATATACATGAAAGTATAAACTGCGTTGCAATACTCGCCATTGAAAATCAGGCGGTCAGGGACAACAAAAGCATATCTGAATGATCTCGGGACACTTGTAACTGTTTCCCATTCATAATAAGCTGCGGGCTTTGAATGAACAAGTTCTCCATTGATAATGGACTCCATACGTGGAATGTACCTGAAGCTGTCTCTTGAAGGAGGATATACTCTATTCAGAGGACCAGAATCTATATCAGGACCATAGTTTGGCACCTGAACAAGATTTATCATTGAGTCAGCTGCTCCCAAGTATAGAAAAGCGTGTCGTTTTCCGGATCGGTTGCATTTCCTTCCAATACATATGCAGTTAATTTTGGAATGAAGTAATGCTGCCTATGGAATTGCTCAATCACTGGGCTTTATTAGGGAAGTACTCAGTCTCAAACCAGCTGCAAACGTTCAAATTTCGCCTCATGCTACCAATTGCAATGTGCATGAAAAGTCATACGCAGGAATCATTCCATAGCTCATGATTGCCGATCCGTTTCCAGGCTCAATAGCATCTTTCTCTCTGTTCCATGTGTACGTGAAAGTATGGCGCGCGCCAAGCAAGTGGCCAACTTCGTGTGCGAAAACATTTTCGAACACGCCCCGAACTTTGAAGTCGTCTCTCGATTCTCCGCGAACTCTCATGAAAAGCTCTTTCTCAGTGAGCGAGTCGAGATAGGCAAGGCCGCTCTTCACATCGAGCATGAAGAAGTGCCCAATGTCAACATTTTCAGCTCCAATCAATCTATCGATCAAGTTTACGAAGTTATTCAATGTTGCCTTAGTTTCGATTGGAGTGGTTCTGGCGTTGTGGATGGCGTCACTTTCTTCTTGCGTCAAGCAAACAAAAGATGGATCAAATTGCAACTCGAATCTTGTTGCAAGTTCAGGCATGTAAATGCTGTTGAGGATCTGCATGTATATGTACGTTTTTTTACAGAATCATCGCCATTTAGAATATGAGAATTTTTTGCGCCCTTCAGTGAGAAGTGGGTCTGCGCGACGCCGACCAAAGGGAAAACCGCGATTCTGATGACGTATATGTTGTGTCTCGAAATGCTGTCAGGAATAAATTCTGCAATTGGAGTTTGGGATTTTCGCGTTGTATCGAGCAATTGCCTGAAGTTTGGCTGCGTTTCCTGCAATTTTTGAGTATTTGTATGCTGCCGGGTCAAATAATTCATATTTTGTAAAACTTTGGTACATTCTGATGAAATAGGAAGTGTCATCGACAAATGCCTGCGCTTCGAGCATCCTGTCGACTCATACGAAGATAATTTTGTTATTGAAGTCTGACACTTGATGTGCTTTGAACGTGTACGAGTTAGGCCACTTTTTCCTCGTGTGATCGCCGACAGACTTCATTGGGGACACTTTGAAGCTCCTCAGTACCGTCTTGAACCGCATCTTGATGACCTGAGGTTCTCTAGTTCTGTGAATCTGCATTAAAACTTTGTCCATCGCGTCCCTGTCGAAGTCGTAGAGCGTCCTTTGGCCATTGGACGAAAACGTCGAAATATCAGCCGCTGCTGAAAGAGTGAAAAGAAAGGAAATTAATCCGTAACAAAAGTGCGAATCTGACATGTAAATTTTGAAATTTTAACATGTTTTTGCCACAGTTTCCCCAGTTATTTTACGAATTGCTCCGATTTTTAGCCAAAAAAGTTGTTGCGAAGGCAATCGCTAATTCTCCAGGCCATTCTCTGCGGCGCATCTACAGTTGTATCTCTCAATAAAGTGAGGATAATTTATTGAAATATTCCCTGATTTAAGATTTTGACAAGTAAAATAAAATCATTGACAAATTCTAATTGAAAATTCTGCCATTTTGATTTTTGGTTTTCATGAAGTGATTTCACTACACTCATCACAGATACCTCTATTGAATCGTTTAAAATAACATTCGGGCTCAAAAATCGAATTTTTATATAAATTTCGAATCTGACTTTGTTTGATTAACAGAATCATAAAACATTTAACATATCAGATGGTGAAGAGCTCTTCATCAAACACTGAAATCATTGTAGTTTTATGAATTGTTAATCAATACATTTTGCTTGCGAAAGGAATCTTTTCAATAGAAACCCAAATACTACACTGAGAGTTTATGATTTATGGATTGATCGATTTTGTGAAATGAGATTTTTATGAGAGATAATCGATCATGTAGTGTTTCATAAATCATAAATGATTTATTGAAAAGAACTCTAATTATAAGTGATAATCGATCATGTATTATCTGAATGCTTGGATCAACTGTTGCTGGAAGTGCCAAAAGTAGGCACTAATTATGTTTCAAGAATCTTTACCTGGAATGCAACTTTATTTATGAACGGAAATAATGGTTGATATCATAATCATTTTGCTCATGGCCAGCAAAAACAATCTCGAAACAATTGCCAATTCTAGCATGCCAATGATTTGATTCTAAATTTAGGATTGAAATATACATATCTGGCATAATATCAATCTCTAAATTGCTGCCAAAAATAATATTTTTAATATACTTACTGATGAGAATGAATCTACATGGACTAAATATGAGTTTGGGAAATACAAACTTGCCATACCTGTATTAGAAAATGCAGATATGAATATCTCTCTTAGGTTTGAAGGATGTGGAATACTTAATAAACTAAAATAAAATTCGAATGCATAGAGGTATTTTGATCGAATCAAGCTCTATTTCTTCAAAAACTCCTTCAAAAATCTGAATAAATGAGTCAGAAATGCCTAAAGATGTAATATATGTTGTAGAAAAAACATACATTTATTAATGCCATTATGAAGAATGAAAATACTTGATTGAAACTTCTTTATTACGCATTACAATTTTTCCAATATCAACGGACTCAACAGCTTTACAGGATGAATGCAAACCAAGAGGAACATTAAGAGATTCAGTGATCAAAATCAGAAATAATTTTGATAATTAAGTTCAGGAGAATGACGAAAAATCACTTTTTTTCCCAATTTCTAATGCATTAGGAATTGTCAAAGATATTATCTGTGATGAATATGTTTCTTTGTAGATGTGCTGAATGATTTAGTTATCTTTTGTGATTTTGCAAAAATTTTTAAGAATATTGACAATAAACACAGAAATCAAGCAGTTCGAATAATGCCAATGCCTATATGTATCATTGCAAGTATTATGCTGCATTGTTTCTAATCATATTCATGATATTATTATAATTACCAAATTTCATATTAAATCGAGCTATAAACCTTAGAACATATCATAGGCAATGTGTTTATCAATGAAATACTTCGTAAAATTGATTACACTGAAATATAATACCTGATCAGCAAATGAACGTATTTCAAATAGTGTTAACTCGTAATTTATGGTGCAGAAATCAACTTCTATGACTAAAATAAGGAATTAACAAACTTCCACACACTTTGATAGGTTATGATACAATTTTTCGATACAATCGACTACATATGTATTTCTCATCTCACAAATTCTCTATAAGTTCTATTATAGAATGTTGCATAAAAATGGTCCACCTGTATAAAATGTTCGAAATAATGTAGGGTATAATAAAGAGTTACGAAAAGAAACATGCTTACATGGCAGTTATAAATATGTTTTGACATGTAAAGTATGCCATTTTAACAAAGGGTGTTCTATTAAGCTTGATAGACTCTCTAACAAGCTTAATAGACGCTTTAACAAGCTTGATATGAACTATAACAAGCTTGAATTGATCTATACCAAGCTTGATAGATTCTCTAATAAGATTTGCAGATGCTATAACAAGTTTGATTGAACTTTATAAATACAGATTCTGATTAGCTAACCAATTTTACATGTCAAAATGAAATGCATTTGCCATGTAAACATATCACTTTTCATATCTCTTTATTATACCCAACACAACTTATTAATGTGTGATTGAAAAATAAAATATTTTAAATGAATCATGGAAATTGAAAGATATTTTAATATGTGAAATAATATCATTCTTTAAAGTGTGTTAAGTACGTGAAATCACTGAGAACTGGAATTATGATGCGATTCAACGACACAATTTGAATATCATTGAAATCAACAGAAGATCAAACACAAAGTTAAAGCAATGATTCTTATGTTATTTCTATTCTCACACAGCAAAGAGGTTTCGATTACTGGAGATCAGACCAGCCTCATCAGGACGACAGCATCAGATAGCATCGTTGTAGATAACAGCAGATTAACAGGACTCGGCGACACGAGTTCAGACTCGGCATTATTCATAAAGGAAGGAAGGGGAACAAAAACTGTTTCTTTAACATCACCAGTCTTCTCCGGATGGAACGCCAATCAAGGAGGCTCATTCAGTTTTGATGAGACTTCTATCTCAGAATCGAGCGAGTTTGCATTTACAACTGTATCGCTTCGAAAAAAGACGGAATCTGGTAGATTAAAATTGAAAAACTTCCAGAAGTTTCTTTTAGGTTATCGATTATGTCAATATGCCTTTCTTCCAATGCTTATTTTGAAGACAATGGCCCATCTATTACAAATTGGAATGCTTCAAATCTTAGGTCAATATATCGCACTCTCATTAGATGGAGTGCACAACCGAGTCAAAAATATCATAAATAAACTTCGTTGATGGATACAGTCCATGCAGTATTTTATACAACAGGAAATCAACAGCACCATTATGTGTTGATAGATGTAATTTTTATAGGAATATATTTGTGGACTATGGAATGATATATTCGGAAGATTGCGGAGAGTTTGTAACCCAAATTACAAACACATTTTTAAACCAGAATACACTTAATGGAAAACCATATTTTGATGGCGATAAATCTAGGATTGATGTGTTATCAAATATTATTGTTGATGATACTTACATTAGAGGAACAGTTCAGACAGAAGGAATGATTGTGTCACCCAATCAAGCAATGCAAACATTCTCTCTTTATCAAACAGCAGAGTGCGATTCAGTCTTTTCTTCGTTAGAGGCGACACCGTATTTCACACCATTCTCAACTCCGTCAACAACACCATCAATGACACCTTTAACAACTCCATCAATAACACCTTTAACAACACCATCAACAATACCTTCAACTGCACCATATATAACACCTTAGACAACTCCTTCAACAACACAATATATAACACCTACAGCAACACTATCTTTTGAAAATCCATCAAATTCTCAAAACTTGGATCAAAATTCAACAATCATATCCAAATCACAACTTCATAATTATTTCTCCAGTTTGGAGCAATTTCCATTTACCACAGATAATGAGCCTCAATCAGTTCGTGTTTCAAATAGAACAGAAAGTTTAAATGAGGCAAATACAAAAAGTTCTTCTAACAAAACAATCCATTTAGTTATAATTTTAGCAATTGTAGCAATAATCATCGTGACTTCATGTGCTGTTGTCTATTTTATGACAAGAAGAAAGGAAGAAATACAGTCTTCAGAATCATCCGAATCATTTGAGATCGAAGAATGCGTCATAACAAATGATGCGAATTCCCTTTTGACATACGAAAATCCGTTATTCACAACAGAAACAGGCATCGAAGATGATGATCCATTTGTGAAGTATATTTTTATCTAAAAATACAAAAAATGAGATGTTTTGGAATCGAACTTGATAATTTTAGAGTATATCCCTCATTATTTCCGTTAGACCAAGAATATATGAAATTGAAAGAAAAAAATGTATATTACAACGATAAAATCTCACTTTTAAGGAATTAAATTTTTTTATCAAAAAGTAAAAAATGTGTAACTGTCACCGAGATGCGCAGAATCTAGAGAAGATAGACCGTGTTGAACTTGAAAAGTGCGGCAATGATATCGTCAAGCTTTTCAAGGATCAAGTTTTTTCGATAATATTCGATGAAAAATGGGGAGAAATATTTAATTATTCTTCTAGTCCAGATTTTGGCAACGAACAGAAAGAACGGTTGGATAGCATAAAGGAATATATTCGAATGGGTGAATCAGCAGTAAATCAGCTAAATTCGGGGTGGAGATCAGATGAAACGAAAGTCAAATCTTTTAGATTGTTCTGCCATCAGAGTAGGATATTTACATTTATACTAAAGCGCGAATATCACTTAGTTATTATTAATAAATGCGGCTCTAAAGGTGTTGTGTCGGATCCTAATTTTGATTCCACGCTTTCTAGAATATTAACGTCTATTACAAATTCTATTCCTGCTCTTGCTTCACCTAATCTTCAGCAAGAGCTATAAAGCAATACTATTTGAAAATATATTGACCATTGGTAATTATTTGAATAAACATTTCATTAATATGATACTATAAAACCTGGAGCCGTTCTTAAATAGCCAGGAATTCAAATCTCAAAACAATTACATATTCCCAACAAATATATTATAAAACAAACATCATAATCAAGCCTTCAATCCCTATACTATTAAAAATCACCAATCTTCAAATTTTAAAATATAATATATCTAATGAATTATAAACATTTAGACAAATAGCATAAAATTCACATGCACTATATGTTTCTAAGATTTTTAAAGTCTTGAATGAGTTATAGAAAACATGACATGTAAATATTTAACATGTCATAATTTTTCCCCTCAGAAAAAAATTTAGAATGTTTCTCAGCAATATTCAGAACCCGCAGAAATCAAACTTCAGGCTTAGAATCAGCATCAGCGATGTGGAGAAGACGGACGATGTCCTGAATTATATGCTGAAATGGAACATTCTTGACTTAATTGACTTGAAAGAAACAAATCAAGGGAAAACATTCGATATTTGGGTAAGATCGGCTATTTCAGCACACGTTATATCGAAATTACATGATGTTTCCGTTATAGAAGCAGATCCAATATCCACAAATGAAAAAGTTCCGCTTTTATACGTCCACGGCATACCAGGAGATGAGCCTGATGACAAAATTATAGAATTCTTCAAAGGATTGGCACCAATTATATTCATTCGTCGAATCAAGAAAGATTTTTTCGAAGGAATGATTTTGGAGACTACATCTGTTAAATCGGCAATAAAAGTTGCAGAAAAGTCGCACAATGAGAAATATGGCTCTTGGCCACTTACTGTTTCTATTCAATATCAAACCACTGTGACAAACTGCTTTTTCATTAATTCACTCACAACTACATATCCAATAGAGGTTGCTCAAACTTTTGTCAGCAAATTTGGGCCATTTAAACAGATAAATCGCGCAATTGTTTCCGGTCTTCCTTCAGTCATTGTCAAAATGGAAAATACCGAAAATGCAAAGTTCGTGTGCGGATTTCTCAACAAATCGACATATGAGGGCCACTCCCTCAATGCAATTTTCATCGAAGAAAGTCATTTCGATCTGCTATGTCAACATTTCTATATTAATTAATATATTTGTATGTAAATAAATAAGTTTAGTTTCAACACAAAAAGTTATTTGTACTTTGCAGATTCAAGATACTGAATTGCTTCCGGGCAGCCAAGAGCTGCTGCATTCTTCATATAATCGGCACCAACCTGGCAATTTCCTCTACTATTCAGGATCAGAGCGAAGTTGTACATAGCCTTTCTGCATCCTTTGCTTGCGGCGTTGTTAAAGAGATCCATTGCACGATCTGGATTTGGTTTAACACCTCTAATTCCTTCTGGATTCTGCAATAACTCGCCATATCTGTTCATGCAGTCTGGCGATCCAGCATTCGCGCCTTTCTCGTAAAGCAAGAAAGCATCTTTCTTCTTAGACTTAGGATCAGCTTCAACAATGCGCGCCTGGTTAAAGAGTGCTTTAGGATGGTTAAGTTTGGCCGCCTTTTCATAAAGCTCTTTCGCCTTTTTAGGATCTGGCTTTGTTCCTATGCCATTTTCATACAACTCACCAAGATAGTTTGTGCAATCAGGATCTCCATCCGATCCCTTCTGAGCAACAGAAAATCCACGGTTGACATCCTTAAGACCACCAATTCCGTTGACAAGGAAGAAAGCGAACTTGTAGATCGAATACTTGCAGTCCTTGCTCTGAGAGGCAATTTCGAACAAATCATAAGCTTCAACTAAATCTTGTGTCACAAATCTTCCTGACTCAAGCATCATAGCCAGTGCCTGGCAAGCAGGAGCATGGCCTAAGTTTGCTGATCTACGAAGGTAATATATTGCCTTCGGGAAGTTCGGCTGGAAACACTTTCCATCAAGGAAAACGTTCGCAAAATCGAGCATAGCACGCGCGTTTCCACCATTTGCAGCAAATGTCATAACATTGAAGAATTGCGGAGCTGTTTTAGGAACTGTCTCTCTTGCATTTGAGTTGTAGAACTGCAATTCTTTCATAACTGCGCTGAAATCAACTCCTTGGATTGTCTGAGCTGCCTGGTAGAGCTTGTTGATAATGGCATCGAATGTTGGGCGAGCGCCAAGTTTTGCATCCCAGCAGGAGCGAATTAACGGCTCAGCATCCTTGAATGGACTCTTCTCTGTGAATTGGAATGGATAATATCCTCCAATATGGAGATTTAACATATATGGATTATTATCCATCCAACTCCTCTCAGAGTATAAAACTTGGAACATTATCGATCCGAAAGCGAAAACATCAGCTGAAGCATCGTTTGGAGTCTGATTAATTAATTCAGGAGCCATATATGGCGTTGCTCGACCGTTCTCCGCATCAATTTCAGCGGGGCTCCTCTTAGCGAACATGTTTAGGCCGTAGTCGCTGATTTGTACCTGCATATGCTTGTTAAATAAGATATTTCTTGGATGTAAGTTTCCGTGAATGATTACATTTCTGTGTAGATATGACATTGTGTGTGCGATCGAAATCAGAATCATTATTTTGTTATGGATTCTGAAAAATTGCGGATTTGCACCACAAATTAAGGCTTCGAGGTTACATTCCATCAAATTCGTCGAAAACGCGAAGCCCATTCCTGGTTGGAAGTCTGAAATCTTCGGTTTCAGCAGCGCTGGGTGTTCTAAAGCATTCAATATCGCCGTCTGCTCAGCGAAATAGCCCTTATACGGCTCATCAAGCAGCGGCTCACGGAGAGTCTTCATGCAGATGCCGCTCTGTTTGTCAGTCCACGTTCTGCCGAGTCTTCCTTCTTCATACATTTTTTTATTGAGCTTTTATTAGATCACCGAGAGTTTCGAGATTTTTGTGTTTTCCCATTTTAAATATTCTATTACGTTTATGGTTTGAGTTTTAAGACAATCCTTGGATCCGATTTGACATGTAATTTTTTAAATGGCAAAATTTTTTATTATATGAATGATTCTGATGAAATTCTTGAGCTTTTGATTGATTTAACAGAGAATGCGAATAAGCTGCCGGCGGGTGTTGACTATAATATCGTGACTTTAGATGATGCAATTTTAGAGAAATTCAATTTTGTTCAAGCGCAAGTTTATTCTGTAACTCAGGAAGTAATCAAATATATTCATGGAGTAGATAGTTTTGATATTAAAGATTTACTTGAAAACCAATGTGAGATTGCAATGGAGACGTTGTTGAATTCATTAAAGTTTAATGACAAAGGAACCAAACCACAAAGTAAAAATATCACTATTCATAAAGAAGAAGTCAATGGGAAAACTTTTATTTATTCTGATCAAATCTTAAAGCCTCTCAAATTCTGCTCAAAAGCTTCGAAAATCAATAGCACATTGAGGCTGTTTATTCCTGATTTCTTAACGCTGAGTAATCAAGATTTTGATTTTTCACAATATCAAATTGTTGAATCGAAAGAGCAATTGCACAAAATGATAAACAAACTAAAATTGATGACAACCATATTCATTAGCATGGAAATTCATAGAGTTCGAACATATCGACCATATCCATGTATTTTGACACTCTTTAACCCATACTGTGGATTATTCATTATCGATACTTTAGCTTTGCCCCATGATTTTGTTGCTGTTGACGAAATTTTGACATCAAGTGAGATTCTCAAAGTCTTTTATGATTCAAACCTTAGAAATATAATGCATGAGATATTTGGCATCATTGCACATCCTACTTTAGATCTCTCACGAGTATTTTCGCATCATAAAACAATTTGTGATTATATAACCAATGATGGTGAGTATTTAGAGAAATGTATTATTGATTGGAGAATACGCCCATTATCAAATGAAATGATTAACTGTGCAATACAGCCAATTACTTATTTGCCTTCAATAGCAAATAAATCAAATATCTCTTTAAATTTATTAGAAAAGATGAATGAAATCAATGAATCAGACTTCAAACCATATAAATTCACAAAGGAAGATGCTTGCAAAATGGCTCAGTCACTATCTGAGAGGTTTGGAAGGCTCAGCAATCTAGGATTTAGTGTTTTAGAAGCATTAATTCTTTGGCGTGATGAAACTGCATTTTACGAGGATGAATCGCCAAACTTCATTGCCCTAGACAACCAAATGTGGATGCTATCATACATAATGCCAAAATCAGGAAATGAGCTGCTTCTTTGCTTAGGAAGTTCAATTTCTCCATACATCAAAGCGCACAAATCTGAAATCCTCGGAATCATCAAATCACACATTCTAAACAGCAAAGGATATTCAGATGTGTCCAAAAGACTCAGATCCAAAAGATGATATATTATCAAATATTTGTTCCTCAAAATACTATGTACATATGTGAAAAATGTATAAAATTCAATGCTATATGTTAACTTTGATCATCAACAAAATATATTTTGTTGAAATGGCCAAATCTGAGAGTAAATCTATTGTGTATATAAAGAATAGGACTGTTTTATAGGAGAAAAAGGAGAGTAATTCCTTGAGTCACTTTTCATTAAAATGCATAATCCAAGGAACTTAGAAACAGAACCAACAGAGCCGGATTCGATGATTTCTCCGGATTTGAGGTCTGAACATCAGACATCGAGGTCCCAAATCCCTCAATACATGAAAAATATTCAACAATTTGATGACCCTCTCAACAAACCACTAATTAACACTTCGAATTCTATTGCATACTCTCTATCAAACTCTATCAGCGATCCGTTTTCGAATTTAATCAGACATTTATTTATTAGTCAAGAAACAAGCCAAGATTTCCACCAAATTGCACAATATTTAGCGACAAATATGCCATCCACTAACTTTATTCCCATTTTGTTTAAACTATTCAATGATAAAAGTGGAAATGCACAATGTCGTTACCTTGCTTTGCAATCTCTTCGAGTTTTGTCGATAAACGATGCTCAGTTCTGTAAAGAGATTCTCAATCACGAAGATTTTGAGGGACTTTTAGATCAGTTGAATGAACAACAATTTACAATCGAAATTTTGCAATTATTAACGTGTATATGCCAGTTCCTGGATAAAGAAACAGAAGTAACCACAAAGATGAAAACAAAGAAAGCACTAGAAGTAGCTACAAAGATAAAAACAAAGATACAAGAAAATGTTAAAAATACACATGATTTGGATGAATACGTTCTCGCAGTAATGGCGATTTTGTCGAGATACGACTGTGGTTTTACTGAAGACGACGTGAAAAAGATCATAAAGAACATAAACTTCCCTGGAAAACCACCATTGAGGTGTGTTTGGAGTTGTCTCGAGTGCATCGACAACTTCCTTGCGAAAGGACAGACAAAGCTGGAGTTCAAGGCCTTAGAGAACAACAAAGAGAACTTAATCGGTAAACTAGCACACGCAATTATCTGCGTTCAACAACATGAAGACGATAACTTATTAATGATGATCATGAAAGTTCTACTGACGAGCATAGACATAATTCCGATCAAAGAACCCGCGGAGACACTCAAAGAATTTAGATTAGAATTAGTTAGTAAATTAATAGAAATGGCAAACAGTGACAATAGGCCTCTGAAAATGATGGCCGATACTGTCTTGAAACGCCTAAATTTAATTAGAACAAATAATGATTAAAGAAGAATGAAAACTTAAATTTTTTGTTAAAAAAAATTAATATTATGTATAACCAAAGAAGATTTAAAATGTAAATAAAAAAGAAGACCAATGCTTTACATTAAAACCCAGACACAGACTATGCCGATAATGAATAGAAACATTAAAATGAAAGCGACCCAAGAGCTCTTCTTCTTGAGCAACTTGTTGACGTTCTCTGTTGCGGTGACGACCTTCTGGTCTGTGTGGTCCATTTTATCGTTAATATTTGAAATCATTTGGTTTTGATCTTTAAGTTCGCTGTTGATTTGGCCGGCTTGATACTTCTGTTGTGCGGTGATATCGACGAGGGCGTCGAGCTTCTGGTCGGCCCTCTGCAAATTCTGCTGAGTTTGCGCATGGTAATCAGCCATTTTTTTTATTTGTTAAAAACCGCAAACTTGACATTATAATCAGGCGGTTTTTTATTATTTATTGCGTTTTATGATGAAATTTGGATATTGCATTTGGAATTATATCATATTATTAATAATTTTTTTTAATTTTTATTTTAATTCACTGATTTTATTGCATATTTCTATTATATATATTCTATAAATGAACTTCCATTAAGAATATCTTTAATTTTATTAAAGATTTGCACGATTTTGATTTTATTTCTAGAATTAGCATCCTATCTATATGTATTTTCATGAAAAACCCGGTTGGTTATAATATAATAAGACAAATTATGCTTTATTCAATGCGTTGATATCCTTCATGAGAGCCTTTCCGTCCTGAGCCATGCTTGGATCCTGTAGCATCATGTTTGCGTACGTGTTCGCCTTGTCCTTCTTCTTCTTTTGGAGGAAGTAATTCGCCAAGAATGAGATTGCTTCTCTCTCGTTCTCGACTCTCTCGCTGTCCTCCCTCGTGTCTATCACGTTCTTTTTTCCAACAAAGGTCTCGAAGCAGAACGCGGCCTTGTCGTCATCATCTGTATCTCTATAAAGTCTGCCGAGCTTGAAAATTGCCGTTCCCTCGCTGTCGGTGTTGCAAACAGCGCGCTGGTAGCACTTGATTGCGTTCTCGCACTGCATGAGCTCCTCGTAGCACTCGCCCATCGCCATCCACAGCCTAGAGTCCGATGGATTCATTGTGAGCGCCTTTCTGTAAAAAATAATCGCATGGAATGGCATTCTTGATAATTCGAATGCCCTTCCAAGGCCATAAAGGGCCCTGAAATCTCTTGGATTCGATTCGAAGGCCTTCGTGTATGCAGCTGTAGCTGCTGAAGTGTTCTGAAGTTCAATGTACTCGTGCCCAATGAGCGTCCACGCGAAATTGAAGTCAGAATCGAAGCGCAAGCACATGGAAAACTGCTCTATCGCGTCTTCGTGTCTTCCGCTCAGCGCGAAGAAGTTTCCGAGGACAGTGAGAGTCTCCGGCCTGAACTTGTCGATTTGGACTAAGCTCTGCGCTAATTCTGATAAAGCAGCCAAATCTTCTTTAACAAACAATAAGTGAGAGTATAACTCCAAAGACTCAAGTCTAAGAGGATATTTTGTTCGTAATTCTGTGAATAATATTGAAGATTGTTCGAAATTTCTGTCAAAATAATGAATTGAAGCTTCTAAAGCGATAATTGGGGCAACACGCGGAAGGTTGAGTTTCGCAAACAACACAGAAGCATCTTCCATCTGTAATTGTGATTTAAGTTCGATTTTGAAAATTTCAGAAGTCATATGATCGGGAAGCTGCGACAGAATGTTGCCAATTACGTTGTTGTCGAATCTGACAAGCAAATTGATCATCAACCTCCATCCAGAGTGGTTTAATGGGAAATTATGGAGTGATTTAAGCAGAATTTGAAGTGCTTCTTCGTATTTACCAGATCTTGAGAGGAGAAGAGCATAAACGTATAAGTTTAGCGCGTCGAAAGTATCAACAAATCGCTTTGCTTCGCTAACAATCGTTTCATAGGCTTCGAAAGTATGTTTTGCGGAGACAGCGAGATCGCTGATGAACGTAGAGTCATCATGTACATTCTGCTGAAGCTGTCTCTGCGTGTCTAAAAGCTTTGAAAGGAAAAAAATCGTTTGTGATTTTTGATCTGTTTCATTTTGTAATAAAAACTGAACTCTCTTGAATTCTCCGTTTCTAAATAACGTCTTTGCGAATGACAGTTTAAGTGGATCCGCAGGAATGGAAATATTCAGATTTGGAGCCAATTCGATTAAGAACTCGAGTACCCACGAAGAACTCTGCGTCATGCACCTCGACTCCAACTCTATATATGCATTTGCAAGCTCTTCAACCTGAATCTCGTTTTTCGTCATTTATTTCTGATGCACGTTTAAAAATTCTTTTTTCATAAATTTTCTTGTTTTAGTCATCATCATCAACAACCAGTGTTGGCTTGTTTCTGCAAGACGTCCAAATCATTTCTCTCCAGTCGAATATGTTCATGGCTTGGTGAACAATCTTCGGATACCAATCAGTATTGACCTGCTTGATGTAGCCAAGAGGCTCTTTTACGTATCCTTCCTTGCTCCAAAGGATGGAAGCAAGCTCTTTGTCCCTATACAGCTTCATGTGATTTGCTTCAAAGACGCCGTATTCGATTAACAAGTCGTAGTATGACTGATCATCAGCTAGGAAGTCCATGTTTCTATAGAAGAATGAGGAAACTAGTGTGCCAACCTTCCACATTGTCTTTATATCTCCCATGATGAGGCCAGCGCATTTGACTTCGCGGTCATCATAGTACATCGCTATTTCATTCCAGTTTGGAACTTGCGCACGCCAATCCCTGAGAACGTAGTTTGTCTTATAAGTGTGGTTCTCGGGCGAGTAGTGGAGCTGGTTAGGAACAGTCACTGCAGGGAACGGATCCTGCTGGAAGATTGTATCATAACCGTCCATGTACAAAATTCTATCGAAATCTTTTTCGATCATAGGGCAAAGTTCCCTCAACATCGGGAATCTTGTGCCTCTTCTTTGATTAAGCGTTGCTTCCTTTGGAAGAATCATTGATACAATTGATACACCACAGTCCTGGAACATCTTTGGAACGGAAGTGATTTCATCAATAAACAGAAGAATCTTCGCTCTGCATCCAGTCGTTCGAATTGTCCTTACAGGAACAATGGCTCTAAATGATTCATATGTTGCAAATATCATAATCAAGTCTCTTTCCGTTGAGTGAACCTCTATTGGTCTAGGATTGTTGCAAAGAGGGCATAAGCTCCAGTTTACTGGTGCTCTTAATACATTTGCTGCCGCTTCAGCTATTTCTCGAACTAAAGATCTCTGGCATGAGAATGGTGCAAACAATGGAATGAAGGAGTCATACACTACTAAATCAAATGAAGAAGCGCCTTCATGTGACTTCAGGAAAATAAAAATAGTAAGAATAAGCATCAAAATCACGGATGCCAAAGATCTTGAAAGATTGATCATTTGCATCTTTTCATGCGACTTTGAGAAGTCTGTAACGCTTGCATAGAGCTCTGGAATCAGATACAATAACAATCCAAATGTAAAAACATACTGGAAAGGAATGAATGAAATTATGATTATTGAGCAAACAGAAATTATATTAGTAATTGAGATTTGATGCGAAAGGACTGAAAATAGTATGATAAATATGCCTAATGGTGGGAATAAGAATGTCAAAGCGATTGCTGAAGCTAATGAAGATAATTCATCGACATTTGCTGCTCTAATAGCAAAAAGCACATATAAAAATACCTTTACATCCTCATTTTGGTAGAAGCACATAAAAACGACTGCTATTTCTGCAGCAATTTTGTAAGCATTTTTGAATGAAAGTAAAAGTATAAAAGCCGCAATCGCAATAGTAGCAAATGGTATTTTATGCAATTTTGTATCTGAATGCACTGAGATAACATTTGTCTTTGTTGGTGAATCTTCACTATAATTTATTGTAACAGATATTTTGTCTGTTTCCTTATATATGCCATTTACTCGGAACCAATAGTACATGAGTTTCTTTTTAAGCTTCGTATTGATTGCTGCACTATAGTTATAAATTTGTTGATACTTTGGATGAAGTTCCTCAGTCTTAAGATCAGGTCCATTGATTTGCTCACCAAAGAACATGCGTGAATTTTGATCATTGATGTTCAATTCTACAGAATCGATTTGAATTCCGGGATATTTAACGAAAGACACTTGTTGCGAGATCAGAGACAGTACCGAATTAACTGTGTCTATCGGAACATACACTTCATATTTTTTTGAAAGAGCTAAACAGCTCTGTGTAAAGATATGAAACATATAAAAAGAGAAATTAAGGTTAAAATTATTCTTTTCTCATTCAAAGAGAACTATTCTATACACAAACGAGTGGCTTAAGTATTTTGGCGCCACATGGTTTGCCAGGCAATGCTCTAAATTATACACGCAAATATCGAAAATGAATCATTGTATAAAATAATAAGATAAACAATGTTAATAAATAGCATTTATTTATATATATAACAATATTGGCCCTGAAACAATATGGTTTGTGCTATTTCGTCTCGGTTTTGGTACCATATCCCTTGCCATAATAATTATAATTTGAAACTGCAATTGTTTTCTTAACTCTTTTATCAGTATCTGTGATCTTATGAACATGCAATTTTGTTTCTAAATATGTATTTTCATGTTCTTCATATCCTTTTGACCAATCATCACCTGATGCATATGCACAAAACTCAGCGTTAGAAGATAGAGTACATGCAGTATATGCTGTTTTTTCTTTCGCCTTAGTTTCCGTAGAGTGCACTAGCAAACCATTGCTTAAATTGAAGTAATTAAGAGCGCCATCACCTCCACAAGAAACTCCTAATGTAGCTTTCTTAGATATTTCTACAGAATTACAACAATATATTGAGAAATCAGCGTCGTTAAGGTGAACATCATATTGCTTGAAATTTGTATCATGGATAAGAACAACCCTTCCTGTTACGGATGCTGATATATATCCATCGTCTTGTAGATATGCAGCAATTGCATTTCTTGGTATGTACGAGCAATGTTGTTGAACTTCAGCTCAGGAACATATGGTGGATTAAGAACATCGATTGGCTGTCGAATATCTATTGTATTAATCATCATATCGGCATAAGCTACATATGCAACATTTAATCTAACATCCAATGACACAAGATTGTATCTCCCGGATCTTAAACACGCTTTTAGTGATGCTTTTTCGCGTGGATCATAAAGATAAATTGTTCAATTCATGCCGCCTATTATCAAACAGTTCTTATCTTGACAATATCCTAATCCAGCAACTGGGAAAGGCTCGTAAATCTTGAATAACGCTTTGGCTGTTAACTTATTATCAGCTTGTTCGATTGTTACTAGTTTCACAGCTCCTTCTGTGGTTCCAATAAAGTATCGGTTCATGTTATCATCTACTGCAATGCGAAGAATTGCTTGTGATCTCTCTGTGAGATATTAACGCCATAATATCTCCATAAAAATTATGAACCAAAAGCAAAATATATCGTTCCAAAAAACCCTAAAAGTGGATTTTGGAAAAGTGACATTGGCGGCAATGTCCATGCTCCATTTTAAGCATTAAATCCAAATATCGCGAAAATTTAGCAAAAATTTTGGAAATTTTAAAAATTTGTCAAACCAATGTTGTCACTTTTTAATAATAAAATTATGAGATCTCGATCTTTCGACAATCTGATCGAGATACTCAAAAGTCCAGCCTGCACTCTCCCGCAGGTCCTGCAGCAGGATAATTTGATCCAAGCAATTCATAGCAAATACGACCACATCACGAATTTTTTGATCGACCACATTCAAGAATTCTTTGATATTATTTTTGACAATACATCGAAGTACTCTGACACAGTAAAGGCCAGAGCGCGGCAATGTTTGATGTCACGCCTTTCTTTAATAAATCCAACGATTTTAAATCTAATATTGAACAAATTGGTGCAATTCATAGAGCAGGACAACGAAGTTGCTGATTTTGCACTGATTTCTTTCACCAAAATTTTATTTTATTTAATCACGAACACAAATTGCGGAATTCTGGAGAAGTACGAGATAATGAACAACATCATGCCGAAGCTGATCAAGCGGATCTGTCACCCGGCGGTCATGGATCTCCTCACAAACCTCACAACGGACAGAGGCCAACATGCAGCCAATTTTATCAAGAGAGATCAAGCGCTGAAGTTCCTTCTGGAGCTTATAGAGAAGGAAGGAGTTGCAGTGGAGTACGCAATTGAGCTTATTAGAAATATTATCGCAAATCAAGAAAATGATTGGGGAATGGATGTTTTTGCTGACCCGGTAAACTTCTCTCACGTTTTCGCACTTGCGTACAGCAAAAATCACACTCTTTCCTCATGTACTTTCCAAATTATTAATTATATTTTCGACACGTACATGTTTTGCGAAGATGATATGAGAAACGAAAGCGAAGTGTACAACACAACAATGCCGATTATCATCGCGAACATTCCAAAAATCGTTGACTGCATCGTTTCCGCGCCTGTTTATCAATTTCATTGTGATCCTGCTCACAAGCTTTTGATAAGCATATCCAAGACCGGTTACGATGTAACGAACGAACTTCTCACCGTCTTGAAGTACACATATAACCAAATGCAAACATATCCAAATAATTCAAAAGTTCATGGCGCATTTCTCATCACTTTCCGAACAATCGAAAAGCTGTTCAGCGAACAGGATTTCTATAATTTGATAAATGATCTCAAACTTCGTGAATTGATAATTGCTCAGTATACTAAAGCTAATTTCAACGTCAACAGAGCTTATTATCTCGAGTTCGCTGATATTATCATAAAGAAAGATAACAAGAATGGACGCACCGCCACTCCGGACTGGGTTGATTTCGTTAACAACGTTTTTAAGCCGACGAAGGCCTCAATTCAAGTGCCATATGGTGGAAAGAAAGCTTTGGACAACAACACATTATATTACTACGATGATGGTGGCTCTGATTCACCGGTTAACAAGATGGACGAATCCGCGATTCCTGACGCGATTAAGATATTCGGCAAAGATTATATCTACGACGGCGGCATGGACGATTACGAAGAAGAAGACTGCGATGACTTCGATTTTGATATGAACAATGAAGTTGATTTTATCTGATTTTATTATGTATTTTTTGTTTATGTAAAGTTTTGTTTTTTATTTTTAAAATAAGAGGAATTTAAAAGTTATCATTTTATAAATGATCATTGTTTACTCGATATAAAAGAAAAATAGATGACACAAGTTCCTGATGGGAATGGAGGCAATTACGACACAGATCAATATGAAACACTTATTTCTACAGAAAAGAACATCACATCAATTAAGATCAATAGAAACATGAAAACAATATTTGGAAGCAATTCCAACAACTACGCGATGATCCAATGCGCATCTTCTCTTGTGTCATTCAGCTTTGAAGAGAATCCTTTGCTAGAAAGCATTCAACCATTTTCATTTTACTATTGCACATTTTTGCAAATTGTTGATTTGAGACTTTGCACAAAATTGAGGTCAATATCGGATCATGCGTTTTATCAATGCAGGCGATGCACTGAGATTTATCTTCCTGAAGGAGACGTCACATTAGAAAGAAAAAAAAATTAGAAAATTCAGCAAAATTTGCATATTTCTCGATTTCAAGGTATAATTTGCATTATTTGTAGTACTGAGATCGCTGTAATACTAAAATAAATTGAAAATACATGTTTCTGAAGATGATCTCACACAAATATGAATTTCACAACAAAACATTGATATATGAATATTAAGCATAAAAATAAATGAATTATTACTCAAAAATTCCTCGATTTTTGAAAAACATATGAAAGCTTTAGGGCATTTACACGAAATAACGTAAAGGGAGACAGTTATGCTATCAATTCACGTGGACGAAAGCCTAGAACCAATGTAGAGCTATCCATAAATTTAGGTGTAATAATTCGTGTTATTTATGGATACCAAAGCACCTAATTGAAATAACATAGCTATCATAGGCTATAGTAACTGTTTAATGCATCAAACAAATTGAACGCGAAGAAACAGCAGAATTTCATTGTGATTTGCTTGTTTATTTTACTACTTTACAATTATCAGCATATTTTTAGCATATATATTCAAATGGCTATTAAAATGGTAAATGATTTCACCTTTTCCCGCTGATTATTAATATTATAATTAAAAAGTTGAAATTGAGCTGTGATACTCCAAGCAATTAATCCTTAGCATGAGAGAAAACACAATCAAGAAGGTTGTTTTTTGGTGATTTTTTAACATTTTCTTGTACCTAAATAAGTTAAAAATGCACCAAAAAAGTGAAGGACGATACAGGAAGTTTGGCCATATCGGGCCATTAATAAAAATTTATTTTTGTTTAATTTTTAACGTTTTAGTTTAGAAGTAACCCATGAACCAACATCCCGAACAACATCGTCAGTAATTATCAAAGGTTTTCTATCGCCATTATTATTCACACCAAATTCAAATCCAACTTTTGGTAATGAAGTTAGTTATAAACATTTCGCATTATCGACGACTACGCCGTAGCTCCTGCAAAATGTTAGTAATGGTATATCTACACGTCAGACCTTGTCAGAGTCAGTGATGTAAAGTTATCCCCCATGTAGGGATTAAAATTTTCATTTATTTCAAAATCAGCGTTAAAAATAATTTAACTAGATTACCAGGTAATACCAGGTAATAAAAAAGTAGGACAAGGAATTTATGAAGAGCTAACGACTCAGTAATGTTAAAAATAATTTTTTTGATAAACTAAACTAAAGAAAGAAAGCGAAGGGCTTCACACACCAGAAGGGATAGGAATTATGAATATATAAAATTTCAAAAATAATTTTAGTGGTTATTCTGATTTCTTTTCTTCCTCCTGTTTCTTCTTAGCTTCGGGACTTTGTCCCTCGAGGGCTTTAGCCCGTTCTTCTTCCTTCATTCTTTTTGCGATCCATCTTGGATTCTTCTGTCGACCTGCAGCAAGCGCCGCTAATTGTTTTTCTGTACACTTACGTTTAGGTTTAACTGGTTTTTCTTCGACACTTTGCCCTTCGGGTTGCAACCGATGGTTGTGTGTCTCAAGGGCTTTAGCCCGTTCTGTTGTTGTAAATCCTTCATCAGCTTGTTCAATCTTTTTAGACTTTCTTGTTTTCATTGTTGCTTTGAGTTCATTTAATATTTCTTCCTTTAATGTCGATTTCAGAGTTTTGAAGTCTGTCAAAACACTCTGTGCCTGGGATTGTTCGCAATCCATGGTTTTATATTGGATAAAAATTTAAAAATATTATTTTTTAACACCAATTAAATCATGAGCTTAAGTAGATCAGAGAGAAATTCGATAATTATTAATGATGCAAAAGGAATACAACATCCATTATATTATGTTATGACTGATAAGAACGGTAAAATTCAAGTTCGTAAAAGAAAGGTTCCATTGACTTCGTCCTCGGCGCAGGTCGCCTTAATATCAACACCAAAGGAAGAAAAGACGGTAGAAGTTATTGAACCAAAGAAAAAAGAGCAAAGTAATGACCAAATTCATGAACAAATAAGCACTTCAGTTTATGAATCAGTGACAAATGAGAAACTTCTTGAGAAAATGCTGGAAGTTCTTGAAGGCAGCACTGAATCAAATGATTTAAATAAAAACCCAGTTGAACGTCAAAAGGAAACAGAAGAGAATAAGCAATTTGTTTCTAACATTTCTGAACAAGCCCAAAAAGAAAAAAATTATTACACAACCGAGAACTCCAAGTTAGTAATGTGATGTTCGCATCCACCACGACTGCGCCGTGGCTTCTGCGAACATCCTTTTAAATATATTTACGACAGAATTAGTTTTACAAGTTAGGTTCCCCCCTATATAGAAAATAAATTTTTGAATTACTTACAAAACTAACGTTAATTTTATTTTAAAAATTATGACTTTATAAAATCTAATCAGTTTTTAAAATAATTTATTTTTT
>JALKBU010000271.1:0-52747 GCA_023091735.1 Trichomonas tenax
GGATGCATCTCTGCTAGATCACCAGGTCATCCTTCACTATGAGGTCACAACTACTCATAATGAAGTCTTCTTTGGCTTCCAACATTGAGTTCAATCCATTTCAACCTATTGACACTTTTCCATTTTTTTCCCGCACAAACACGTCACTTTCCTTTATTTTGACATTCTGACTTTACATGCCAAAAAGTTACATGTCAGAAAAGCACGTTGTTCTATTTTGTCCCAGTCCCCATGAAAAGCGACAGGGTTACATGTCAGATTTGACATTATTTTGACATGTAAATTATGCTATAATTAATTATCGGTGAGTATTGAATTTTAATATAAATGAAAACATTTGCTTTAATTGACTCTGGAAAGCTCGACTATGGATTGGCTTGGGCCTTATCATAGTGCTTCGTTGGATTAGCAAGCCAGTCCATGATTTTGCCTTTCAGAGTAGAAATTCGAAAATCGTCGAAATATTCCGACTAAAAGGCTATGAAAAGCAAAAAATATAGAGAGCTGATGCTATATGACACAGTTTATATTCATTATATCTATAATTAAATTTTTAATTAAATCACATATTTCTCTTCTAAACTTCAATATTGAACAAAAATGATTTTTGTATTGTAATGGAAAATAGACATAAGAGCTTCTCAAACTAATCCTGAGACATAAAAGCGAATTTGAATGAAATATGCAAAATTCAATTTTGATCAAAAATTTATGATCAACATCTGATAATCATACAGTAGATAATACTTATTGTGTACTATCTGCTGTATGATCAATTTTAACAAAAAAATTGAATGAAATGAGATTTCGAGGTTTGACTCTGGAAGGCTCGACTATGGACTGGCTTGCTAATCCAACGAAGCACTATGATAAGGCCCAAGCCAATCTATAGTCGAGCCTTCCAGAGTCAATTATAGCAAATATTTTCATTTATATTATAAAAATGGCTGATGGCTTTAGATACACCCCTTTTATATTATGTCATTTTACATGTCAGAAAACGGTCAAATCCGACATGTAACATTATCACTTTTCATAACACATTATCATACCACACATGATAAGCAGTTATATTGTTTATTTGTTTGCAAAATGAAATTATTTGTCAAAAAATACCATTGACAATCCACCCCTGTAAAATCATCCACCAAAACAGAATTGAATGTTACATTTTTATTTGAATGCTTTGACATATTTTAGATGGAGTATAAAAAATATAGCTATTTTGCATCAAAAAATATTTGAACACGCACAAAATTCTGAAGTGCTTATAATTATGAGTACGCACACTTTGTAGGCTGTATAAAAATTGAAAAGGTCTGGTCGATTTGGCAACTTATTTGTCCTGTGCTTACTATCAATTATACGCACCATACAAAAAATTCATTGAGTTTTAAAAATGAACACGCACTATGGATTATTGATAGGCAAGTAATATATTTTATGATTGATTCTATGGCAAGAGCTATTATGAAGTATATTTACCGTTTAATGAAACTTCCATTTTAACTTTGTCTGCCTATAATAAAAATTATTTTTATTTTACAAATCGTAAGTGCGTAAGGGTTTTGTGGATGTCCAAAAATATGCCATTGGAAAATGCGTAAGTTCCGCATACTTAGTTAAGGCTGCACCCGAACGATTAGGTTCTTTTACATAAATTTCTTATATTTTTCTTGAAAATTTCAAAAAAATCACGAATTTTCAATATTTACGAAAAGTACTTTATTACAGACATGATCGATAATATTTAAATGATATATTATACGTCAAAGGAAATGATAAATCTTCTTTTTCTTTTCTCACTTTGACCAATAACCTTAGGGAAATTGAGAAGTGTCAAATTGGTCGGGTGCAGACTTAAGGGTGAGCATACGCCCATGTGTAAAATTCAGAAATGACTATTTTTGAAGAAGGAAAATTGTGCTTTTAGACTCAACGAATGAGAGAATTTCAAACTTGATCTTTCCAAAAGCTTCCCTATGTTGGATTGAATATATAGATTAGTTGCTTTATTATCAAAAGAATTAAGTTTTCCCAATAATGATGTTATGAATTCTTTTCTCTATAATTTTTGATATTTCATGTTATTCATGGGGGTATTGTGAATCACTATTAAAACAAGCAATATATTTTTCGAAGTTTACGTAAGGACGTACGTTCACCCCCTAAGCTTCGCGAGTCGAGATTTTTTAAACAGTATCAAGATTTTGAAAAAGGATAAAATTAATCAACACTGTGGATTTCTAGACTGCTTTTGTTTAAAATATGGTAAAGGCGTATAAATAGCCTTGGAGTGAGAAATTAGCCTTAGAGCGCGCACCCGAACGTAAATTTTTACCTAACAGACTAAGTCAATTCTGAGTAATTGAGTTCCTCAGTATGTATTATAATGAAAGATCAAATCATCCTAAAATTTATAAACAAAATTAACATTATTTTTGGTGCTATAGAATTACTAAGTCCGTATTCAATATAACAGTGCACACAGAAGTTGTAGTGAAAATGTCTTCGGTCAAATAGTCAATTTCCGGCAGCATATTGAAGAAATACGTTGTATGAATTTTCTATTGCATAATTTCAATTGAAATGTATATAAAAGGAATAGAGAATCATTCAAACAATGTGAAGATAACAGAAACTATGATTGCAAAAAATGAATAAAGAATAATCATGACAATTTTTGCTACAATTCTATCCCTCCTTCTCGGTGGTGGAGCTCCAATGCCTCTGAATAACATTAAAGGACCAGCACCTAAAGTAAAATGTAAAATATTTCCTCTTCCATCAATATCCTGATTTGGAAGTCCTCTTAAGTAGTTTTCTGCCTCTTGAGCTCTTCTCATTTGTTCCTCAGTTATGTTATTACGGTCTGGTATATTGAAAAAGTCGAGAATTTCGTCATCTGTGCTTGCTTCTGGGCGTGGAGGAGGAACAGGCTGCTCAGGAAGAGGAGGGAGAGAGTCTAAGTCTTTGTCAGTCTTTCCAATGCCTTTTATCGATACGAATTTATCTTGATCAAATTCTTTCTTGCAGACCGGGCATCGTGTATCATCCTCCAGGTGTTTACACAAGCACCTCCAGCAGAATGTATGACCACAGTCGGCAATAACCGGCGATTTTAGTGTCTGATTACAGATCATACAGATCCATTTTCCCATTTTTGATTCTAAATCACAAATCATGTTAGCTATATGTTTTTGTGTTGGGTATATATTATAATAAAGAGTCATGAAAAAGCAATGTGTTTACATGGCAAGTGTATTTCATTTTGACATGTAAAATTGGTTTATTTATAAAGTATACATTTGCTAATTATGTATAAGTTCAATTAAACTTGTTATTGCATCTGCAAATCTTATTAGAGAATTTATCAAGCTTGTTAAAGCGTCTATTAAGCTTAATAGAACACCCTTTGTTAAAATGACAGACTTTACATGTCAAAACATATTTATAACTGCCATGTAAACAAGTCACTTTTTCGCCACTCTTTATTATACCCTACATTAGCTATATGTTTTTGCACCTTTTCGAAAAAATTCTGAATTTTCAAATATTATTTGATCCCCTGTCCATGACTTTGCAATTTTTTTCTGGTAAAATTGTTGCGTACCGAAAGTTGTCATGAAAATGAGACATATAAAGTGATATTATTTGACATGTAAACATGCATATTTGACAAATAAATATTTACGTGGCATGTGATTATAAATGATTATTGGAAGAATGATATCCTATATTTGTTTAAATTTACTTTGAAAAGAAAAATTAAGTGCTTGATTGGCACTTGTAGCCAAGGTGCTAGCAATCCAGTCCACAGTTCTTCCTTTCAGACTCGGTTTTCGAAATAATCAGCGATTTACTCTCCATAATGCTTCTGAAAGGAAGAACTGTGGACCGGATTGCTAGCACCTTGGCTACCTGTCCCAATCAAGCATTTAATTTTGCTCTTCAGAGGCATTCTGAAGTGGAAATCTTTGATTTCTTAATGATGGCGTATGAAAGGAAGATCCGTGAGTTTAGCTACTAACATGCGCGGTACCTGTGTCAATGTAGTCCCCAGTTCTTCCCGTCAGACATGATTTTGAAATAAAAACTAATACATAATTTGAATGATTATATGACTTTACATGTCAAAAATATTAATATTTTGACACATAAAACTAGAGATTCTGGCAACTTTACATGTCAGATAATATCACTTTTATGTTACTTTTCATGACAACTTTCGGTACGTTACAGCATCCAAAAGAATAATGCAACAATAAACATTTTAAAATCTTAAATTGAAAATATGATGCCTTTACACTTATTTTACAAAGACATAATTCACCAAAAGACATACATCATAGAATGGAGTTTAGCATCAGATGGAAATTAAATATTATTGATCTTGATGAAATCTGATTTTTTGATGCGATTTTGCTAAATTATAGATAAATATAATCAACATGTTGAGTAGCATCTAAATATAGAACCAAAATCGAACAGAAGAAAAACCAAAAAATGCGTTAAATTAACGGCACCTTTTCGAAAAAAAAATATTTTTTTTCGAAGAATTGCGATGTCTCATTCCAACAAGAAATACATGGACATTCACAGGACGAATCTTCCTGACGAAGTCAAAGCCCTCATCGACGAAGATGAGCTCAAGCAGGCAGTTTTAGATGAAGTTGAGAGAAATGCACCGAAGGTCGCAGGCAAGGAAATACACGACAACGCGAGCGTTAGCGAAATCGAAGACTACTCCGGAATTATCCTCACAGAGGAAGAGAAAGAGGAATATTTGCTCGTCCTCGAGTTTCTCGACTCAATCGGATTGAAGTACGCACCAGCCGTCCTTAGGTACGAGTCCCAGCACCCCGAAATCGAGGCAAGCCGCAGAGAATTGGCAAGTAAGTTCGATCTAAATGCGAAAAGCAAAGACCCACTCCTCGTTCAGCTCTTCCAGGAGCGTTTGAACGAATTAAAGCGATAAGTGTGAATATTTCCATCAATTACTTAAAGAATGTATTATGTGTGAAATATTATATTTTTTTTTTAGTTTTTAACATTCTATACACATTTATATCTCTTGAAATCAATGACATATTTTAGATCTTTTATTAGTTCACCAAAATTAATAAAAAATATATCAAATTTGTAGATGAAACAAAAGGAATGAATGCCAAAAACACACAGCCGAAAGGTTTAAAGAACAGTGTTTAGAATCATTTAGTTTCGATGACCGAACTTCATCCGTCTCTTGTTTTTGTGAATAACGCAAGGACGAGCGGAATGAACGGGGATTACGACGAGTGTCTGACGAACTACGCGAATGCAAAGAAAGAAGCGGAAAAAGAGATAAATTTATGCAGAAATATATTAGAAAAAGGAAAATGGAACTCATTAGTGAAGGATATAGTTCAGGAAGAAGCAGCGATAAGAAGATTAAAGTCAACAATCAGCGAAATTACGTCTTTAATGAATGTTGATGATCAACATCGACTTTTTAACCAGCAAATAGAGCAAACATCAGCAATACAGACACCTAGCAGGGCAGAATTTGTCAATACTCCAATCAGAAGGAGGACAAAGCCCGGAGAAAAGCGGCCATCTTTCATATCTAAGGAAAAGAGGGCGTCTGTTTCTCCAAAGAGAGAACACTCACCAACAAGAGCTGAACCACACCAAGCAATTCACATCGAAGACAACAAACAGATAAATCTTCCACTCAAAAGCAGCAGTCGCGACAACCTCAAGGATAAAGAGCGGCAACAAAGACCACCGCTACCGAAGAAGGAGATTCCACCTGCAGAGAATCCTCTTGTTCAACAGATCATCGATATGGGAATTTTGGTGAAAGAACCAAACGTTCAATGGGACTCCATTGCTGGATTGACACAAGTAAAGAGACTTCTTCGTCAAAATTTGGTCATTCTCCCAATGCGTCCTGATATCGCAAAAGGTCTACTTTCTCCATGGAGATCTGTTCTTTTCTATGGTCCTCCGGGCACAGGAAAGACATTTCTCGCTAAAGCTGTCGCCACAGAGTGCAAGCGCACGTTCTTCAATGTCACATCGGCAACAATCACTTCAAGATTCTTGGGAGAGAGCGAGAAACTCGTCACTTATTTGTTCAATCTCGCCGAAGAAATGCAGCCATCAACCATATTCTTCGATGAAATAGACTCAATTGCATCGCAAAGAGGCTTGCAGGGAGAGCACGAAGCATCACGCCGTATGAAGGCGCAGTTATTGACGAGATTAGAAGGTATTGATGGAACAGATGCATCATCAGTCTTCGTCATGGCAGCGACGAACTTCCCATGGGATCTCGATGAAGCTTTGCTGCGTCGCTTCCAGAAGCGTGTCTACATCCCACTACCAGATGAAGCCGGAAGAGAGGCAATTCTCACGATGTACATCGGCGAATCAATGGCGAATGACTTCGATACTGCAGGCTTCGTGAAGAAGCTTGAAGGATATTCGTGCGCTGATATCGCGAACCTTTGCAGAGATGTCGCTCAGGCAGCGTTGGACAAGCAGACAGACAACTTAGACACGCAGCAGTGGCTCTCTATGCCAGCAGAGGACGCAAGACTCGTTGTCACAAATGCAGACTTTGAAGCAGCAATGAAGAGAAGAAAGAGCTCCGTTGATCCTGCAACAATCAAGAAATATGAACAATGGAGGCAGTTGAAAGGTGCAGAATAATAAAAATATTTGTTTGTAAGGAATCATAAATAACTTTTTTTTGTTGATTTTACTGAGATTAAACAAATAACTAAATTTAGTAAGGATATGAAACACATGGATCTTCAATGAATGGAACCCATTCAGCAAGTTTAGCTTTCTTAGTCATCTCAATATGAGAAGATTGCTCTGAAGGAATATTCGACAAATATTCTTCCTCGACTGAATACTGATCACGCTCAAATGCTTCTTCTTCATCCTCCTGCGCTTCCTCTTCTTCCTCAATATTCTCTGTATCATTTTCGTTATACTGCGCAATCATTGCAAGAATCTGTCTCTCGCCATCGACATCTCTCCTTCTGTCTCTCTCGAGGCGATCCTCAAGATCATCGAACTTGATGTTGAACTCCTGGCGTTCTAATTCCTGCTTAGAAGCCAAATCATGCTTCTTCTGAACGATTTCGTCATTCATCTTAAACATATATTCTTCGCGCTCTCTTGATTCCATTTCTTGGAGTTCTTCCTTCTGCTTTTCTGCTTCTTGGATTTTGTTTCTAGAAATGAGAAGTTTAATGAAAGTTCTTTTGTTCGCGATTGCTTTGCTGTAGATAATGTTTGCTAATGAATATGTGATTTCTTGCTCGAGTTGATTCTGTTCATCCTCGAAGTTCTTGTTGAGAACGTATTCTTCTTTCTCTCTCCTCTCAGCGAGCTTCGCCGCCTGAGTCTCGTAGTAGTTGTTCATATCCTCGAGCGCCTTCTGGTGGCTGAGATATTGCTTTTTCAGATCAGAAGCAGAGAGCTTCGAAATGCTGTTTTCTAATGAAGATGTGTTACCGCGGACCTCGGAAAGTTTGTGCAAGCGATTGATGATGTATTTCAGCTTTGTAACGGTTTGAGTATAATTTGTCGTTATCGCGTCTTGAAGTCTTGCGTTGAGCACAAAGTCGAGCTTCGGTATCGCTGATGCGACGATGTGGTCTATTTCTGCGCCGCGGAGGAGGGAATCAACAACGTTATTCAATGCTGTCCATTCCTGGTTGGAAAGCGACATATTTGGGAGCTTTGACGCCTTCTTTTCTATCGGCGATATATTTTTGGCCATCGGACTCCGGTTTCCCTTTGGGGTTTTAACTTTATGTGAGCTCATTTTTCCAAAATGTGATTTTACACTCCAACATATTAATCTTTATTCTAATGAAAGAACTAACATCATCAGAGTGGAATATTGAGTTATTCGAGATGGTTCGCTGATTTCAGCTAAGATGAAATAAGATGAGAATTTTTCAAGGATATTTATATTGCGATGAATTGCTTTTTGACTAATGACATGAAAGCCTTCAAAATTTAGCTAAAGAAGCATTATTTTTAATGGTCTTAGTTCTTTGTTGTCTTGTAGGAATTTGAAAAAAATATGATGATCGATTTTGTTGATTTGGTGTCATTATAGTAATACAACCAGAACAAGTTGCTTGAGAGATCCTGGAATGTCGATATTTCATTTGGTTTTCGAGTTATAACAGTCTAAAAATTGGACAGAGATAATATTTATTACAGTTTTTCAAAAAGTTCACGTGCTTCAGCGAGGCCTTTGCTACACAGTTTCAAACAGAAAGATTTCAAGTCCATCTTTATTGCTTGACCTATTTGTGCTGATGTCTGCTGAAGAATAAAAGTTGTTAATCTACATAGCATTCTGGCTTCGAACATTAAATTCTTTTCATTGTCAACATCTATTGAGTTCATTCCGTTTGTGATCCATTTATCTATGAATTTCTGTGGCATATTTGGTAACTTAGTGCACAACTTCACCACTTCTATTTCACTGAGAGAGATGGGCAATTCTGCAATGACATCGAATATCTGTGTGTGCTTCTTTGACCATATTTCTATATATCTTTTTGCAACATTCAGGTTGTTCTCTACCATGTACTCTAGTGATTTGTCGTCAACACTGCGGGCAACATCAGGAAATTGATTTAGTATTTTGATCAATTCTTTTGATTCATTCTCAGATAGTTTATGATCCATGGATTTCTTAAAAAGACCGACTCCATACTGTTTCTGGTCATCAAACAAGAAACAAGGCGTGACTAACGAGAAAGTTTCGAAATTCTGTGCTTCTTCAATTGTAAATGGCAAAATTTCAGGCGCTTCAGTTATTTTTGGTGGTGCATATGTCTGTTGCAGATCGACTTCAGTTAATAAAATCGTTATTAAATCATGATATGAAATAGCTTCATTATCTTCCTTTGCCATAGTATCAACGTGTATTATAGATGGTTTTAAGTCTGATTTCGCCTGAATTTTTGGTTGTTCTGCATCAATATTAAGGTTATATATTTCATTAATCGTATAATTATCCAAATTTACCGGGGTTCCGTTGATAATATTCTCTAAAATTGATATAAAATTTGTTGTGAATTCATTTGGGGATTCATAGCGAGATTCAAACAAGAAAATAAATAAATTATAGAAAGGATTCAGTGTAATATGTCCAGGAAACGACGACATCAGTAAATACAGAACAATTATCTGTGAATCATATGATAATATCAAATTTTGCAACAATATTGATAATGAAAGAAGAATTTTGAACTGTTTTCTATCATCAAACTCGTGCATAAAGGTTTCTAATATAACAGACATTTTCTCGTGTGAATCTAAGACAATGTTGAACACTTTCTCAGCATCAGTCTTCGATAACATATAAAAATACTGACATTACTGACATTACATGGCAGATTGAGCATAAAAATCGTTGATTAGTATCAAACATGTAGCGAAATAACCTCATACGATAAGACTTGGAACAAGAACATCTCAAGTAGTACCTTATGCATCCGAAATGCAGCAATTATCTGTGAACATCAAAATGAAGAAAATCAAAGGTTGATATCTAGGCCACAATAATATGAAAATGTTCCGAATAAAGTCTATATCAGGCTGGCTTTACCACGATCTCGAATTCAATGTTTTTTATGAAATCAAAAAATATTGAAAACTAATAGATGTCGGTGAACCTCATTCTTCATATATTTGAGTAGAAGACACCACACATAGTTGACAGCACTAATAAAAAGTTAACTAGTACGTGTCCAAATTATGAAACATTCATCAAACATCAAATATCCAGCTTTATAACACGACTTCAAGGATGGGTCATAATAACTGATAATGAATAATGGTGCAATTTAATACCCATTAAATTTTTCACATAAAAATATAAACATTGTCATTGCTGCATCTGGTGATTTTATCTATCACTTCTAATTTGTGAAGTTTACATTCGAAAATTTTGGCGCCAAAATATTGTTGTTTCTAGCCAAAGCGTTGCATTAGCATCATCTCAATTATATGATATGAATGAGATATGCTTTTAAGTTAATCATCCATGAGAATATGTGAGCCTTACTTATCCTAGCTGGGCAAAATTTGAAATTTTTCGAATTATTCTCTAATTGGATTTCAGTTAGCAATGCTTACCTACTGCTATCGAAGGCATACCATTCTACGTCGAAATTTCTTTGAAATATTAACACCGATATCTATATCTGATGCTATTTTAGCCTCTACGGCTATATTTTTTGAGCTTTTTTATGATTGTTATGACCAACATCAAGAGATCTCCAGAATCTTGGCGACAAGATCAAGGCCGACGAGGAAGCCAACGCTGCCCAAGGTGCTCAAGATCACCAAGGCCCCAACGACCGCCTTGATGCGATCAACAACAAGGTCGATGACAACAACGCCCGCGATTCCAAGCAAGACGAAGATCTTAAAGCCCTCCAGGACAAGATCCAAGAGATGGAAGACAAGAAGGCCATTGAAGACGAGCAGCGTGCTGCTAAGAACAAGGCATTTGTCCAGGCACTCAACGACAAGTTCAACGACCTTGACAACATGATGAAGGACGGAGATGACAAGAACGAGAACGATCTCAAGGCACTCAAGGAGCAACTCGATGCTCTCAATGACCTCCAGAACAGCAACGAAGACCGCGACTGTAAGCAAGACGAAGTAATTGCCCAAATTCCAGAACTCAATGCCAAAATTGATCAGCTCATGAAGATTAATCAAGAAAATCAAATAAATGATATATTATTTTGAAAAGATAAAACTTTAGAAATAAAACACAATATATAAAATATGCTAAATTACCTGCGGAGAGGCAGTTGATGCGTTGCTCTATAAATGAAAGAGTGAGAGTTAACATAATCGAGTAACTCTGTAGTTTCTCTTGGGCACGATTTAACTGCAGACTCAAGGAAGCTCTGCGAGTTATAATAATGATGAACAATAGAAACATAGAAAACTTTGCTGAACGGAGCCCTGACGTGTCCAATCTGGTCATTCTCATCTGCAGTGATCGGCCTTCCAACGACGTGGCGAACCAATGTGTCGTCTGTTGTGTCGACGATTTTGATTCCGTTCAATTTATAAAGTCCGGAGATAATGAGCCAATTGAACAAACCCTGGTCGTGGAGCTTCTTTCCGAATGTATAGAACTGCATTGAGAATGACAAGAACTGGATCATATCATCGATCTTTCCGCCGAAATAGCCGGCGCACGTGTACCTGAACGAGAGATTTGTGTTATTGAATCCATAGTCGACAATCATCTTCTGGTTTCTCGGCCCGTTCGGAAAATCAGCGAGTGTCCATCCTTCTTCGAGCAGATGGATTCCCTTCTCCGGGAAGTGGAGGTTGAACGGGTCACTCTGGAAGAGGACATCGAACATGTCGATCTTTATGACTCTGTTGATCTGATCACGATTTCTTCTCATGAAATTAATCATATAAATATATGCCAATGAGAAAACATCGTATTTGCCTGTGTAAAGCGGAGGGCCGACATCAATGATTGTTCCACCGCATTCGTAGATGTCCTGCTTCATTGCTGGAGTAAGACTATTAATTGCAGCTGTGTCCATGAGATAAATGACTGTACACTTGGATCCGGTGTGCCTGAGCGTTCTCAACAGTAGATTTATGTTTTTCGTCTTCTTTGTTGCGTAACAAATAATAACATCATTTGGAGAACTGTTTGATCCCTGATTTCGCACTGGAAAATCGCATTTTTCGCACTGCAGAACGCGTTTGAACTCTATTCTGAGGTCGTCTTGGTAATATAGTTTTTCGTTCCAAAAAAATGTTGCGTAAAAGCCGCTATGGAGTACTTTGACGAGCGCCGGATCGAAATTCTGAACGAGAAACGCTATTACGATAGGAATACAAATCGTGAAATAACATATTTTTCTGAAAATATGTTCCAATTTCATTTTGAAAAGTGAATAACCTTAATTCAGAAACACTTCGATAGCTCCCAAATATTTCTTTCCGCATTTAATATCTATACATTATGTAATCTTTATTAACGTGTATTTATTGAAAAATACGCATTATTTTCACTAATTATGATGATAAAAATAATTTTTATTGCATGTTTAATTATTAAAAAGATTTTTATGTTTAAATCCAAAATATTAGAAGTTAATTTAAGTAAATTATTTTTTGATTTAATTTTTATCGTCATAGACACGATCTGATAAGTGAAAATTGCGTTACTTCATAGGTAAATATCAAAAACAAAAGCAGAATCGAAAACAAAAAAAATCAGAAAAAAAAATGAGTGGGAATGGTTCAGCCACAATTGGCGAAAACCAAATCTCACAAAACTCTTCAGAAACGAAATCAGAGAACATTCACACATCCAAAATCATAAAAATTCCAACATTTCGAAAAATATCAGATGTTGAATGGCCCTACAACTTTGACGATATATCTGTGGGCGCAACAGATAACGTCACAGCGCAGATACTTGAAAACCACACTAGACTCGAATTAATCGAAGACCGTATTGATAACGGAAATGAAAAAAGAGTTACACATCCTTCCTCGATAATTAAGATATTCCACATGCAGGAGGAGTACGACCTCGACAACGAGGAGGCAGCAAAGCTCTCGAAATGCACTTCTAAACCGTCGGTCACTATTATTGCAAGAAATTGGCCGAAAAGAGTGTACGACGACGAAAATGTGAAGATGTCAGATAAACTTTACAAGGATTATCTCACGAGATACAATGATTATCTCAATCAAAAGGAAAAAAATAAGCCAAAGTCGAAGAGAAGAAGTCTTGAACCGGAAGAAACCGTTACACACGTCGCTGTTCCTAGACAGCCTAAAGTTAGGTTCCAAAATAACGATCTTAGAACTGAATCAGAAACTCGAACAGATGACGAAGACTTTCACATTGGCTTCAACTAACGTGTGCCATTTGATGTTCATATGAAACTATTTGTTTGTATTATAAAATATAGATTTTTTTTAATCTTATAACAATTTTAATATCAAAAATATTCTTTTTTATTCCCATATTATTATATTCTATTGTGATACTGTGTTAATATTATAATTGCAAAATACCTTGATATTATTCACGATGTAATGTACCTTTTCTTTTGTTTTTCTCTTTGCTTTTTATTTTTATATATGATGCTTCATTCCCAGAACTATAGGTTATGTAATTAGGGAGTTTAGAAAAATTATGCCAAATAAATGAATTATTTAATGATTATATGATATATTGGGTCTAAATAACGAGTTTAGACAATATGAAAAATAAAAAGATATTTATGTTGTCACTTTTCATTCTTTATGAGTGACAATAAAGCAGAATTCAGAAACTATATAGAACAGACAGGTGTTGTCGATTCCATCAACAAAGTGTTAATTAACCTATATGACGAAGTTGAAATGCCAAATGACCCGCTAGAATACATAAAGCAATATCTCGGATGTCCGAAGGGAGTAGATCCGATCGCTATCGCCCAAGAAAACGCAAAACTCGAGCAGGAAATTAAGTCTTTAGAGGAGCAGCTCGCGAAGAAAAAGTAAATTGATAAATTTATATTACGCGAATATGTCAAAAATATAGATTTATTTTGACATGTAAAATGTTCAATTTTTAACCTTATACTTTTTTTGATGAATTCTGAAGCGGCGAATATAAAATGCCGCTTTAAAGAATTCCGACAGAAGTCTCTTTTCATCGACTGCATATTCACGTCGTGGAATAAACCGGAAATTCCTGCTCATCGCATAATTTTATCAAAAAATTCGACTCTGTTGAGAAATTACTTCGCAAATAATCCACTATCGAGGACAGGTGTGAAGATGAACATACCTTTTAACACGCCTGATCACTCATTCGTAAAAATCGTTAATTTTTTTTATAATAACACGATAGATTTGTCTAAAGAGAACATGGTTGTGATGCTTGCGCACTCTATAGTCTATGGTGTGTACCATCTTGAACAGATGATCATAGATACGGCAAATGAATTCGTTTCGAAGTCAACTGCAATGAATTTTATGAAACAAATTGTATCATTTACTATATCAGCTGATTCACGCGCTAAATACCCAGAAATTGAACGAAATTTCAACAGATTTATTGAATCAATCGATTTTATTGTAAAATTTATCGCACATAACTATGCAATTGATGAACTATACGAATATTTCGACTGTGTTAATGCTCGTCTTCTCTCAATGATTCTCAAGCACTCATGTTTCACAGATAAAGAAAAAGTCAGAATTATTGATGACTTTGTTGGCGAAAAACAGATATCTACCGTCGATATGGAGTATTTGACGAACGTTATTGATTGGAATGATTCAGAAAGTTACACATATCTTACAATCTGCGACTGTGATTGGGTTTCGCCAAGTGTAACAAGAAATTTATACTCAACTATACTCACACATCGTCGTATTACAATTAAAGCATTCGAAGAAAAAATATCAAAATTTACAGATAATGAAAAAACGCAGGATAGACAGAGTCAGGTAAGAGTATTCCAGAACTGGTTCCCATTCGCCTGGTTGGCAATCATATGGGAATCACGCGGATTGGAGAAAACTCCTGTTGTCGAACTTTCTGAGTTCATTGGGACTCTCGGAGGCATTGTTCCTTTCTTTAATCCCGTTTCTTTCTATCTCCTTGAGTCATTCACATCGAAACCTCTTCATCCGAAAATTTTCTCTGATTCATTCATATTCGAGGACTCTTCCAAGTACTTCCTGTCGAATCCAGCAGGAGCGAGGCAGCCTTGTTTCATAGGCTTCAAAATGAAAATTCCGTGCTTCAAACTGCACTCAATTCTCGTTTCTTTCGACAACAGAGAGCGTGGAAAGCCAATATCTCCAAACGAGAGACTGATGTATAATGAATTGAGCAAGATGAAGCTTCTCGTTTCGGACATCAATGGGAAAACAAGATTCCCGAATCTAGTCCTTCCAGGCGTGAAATTTGACTGCAATCAGACTCCCATCTACTTCATATGTGTTATTCCTGAACCTCACCCACAGGGAGACCAGAAATGTCTTCGCGTGAGTCGTCTCAAATCATTCGGCTGCTTCGATGTCGATTAATTTTTCATTTATCTTTATCAAACACTACGATATTGTTATTGCTATATATTTATATTATTTATATTGAGAGCTCTGCTTTCAATATTCAATCATCAGATTATCTTTAATTTCATCTGTTGGTTTTGTCCTTAATCCTTCTCTAAATAAACAAATGTTCTTTCTTTCGAAATCCTCTTTGTGTCGCATATTCGCCATTGTAAAAAGGCTTTAGTTTCGATGTAAAGAATTGAATATAGTCAATAACCTTAAAAGATAAAACCAATTTTATTCAATGCTTTTTAAAACTTTATTTCTCCACAGTGACACTTGCGATCAGAATGTTTGGGATTTGTTCTTCAAAGGAAGCCATATCAATTATAGTTTTTGTTATAAGACAGATCAAATACCTGATTTTGAAAATAATAATTCATTTGATTATAATATTTATCCTATTTTTGATAATCCGATTATTAAAGAATGTTATGCATTCATATGTAAATGCAAGTTCAGTAATTTAATTGAACAAGTTGCATTTATTGATAGGAGTAATTTTAATTTAATGCATGCTTATTGTACTTTTTTGAATAATTCACTCTGAAAATATACCAAAGATAAGCAATCTGGCATTTCAACTGATCAAGTTTCAGGAAGAAGGGCCTGTATATATTTTGCTGCATATAATTCTGCTTTGCATGAATACAGATTCTACGCAAGCGATTGCCACTTACCACGAGATACTGGAACAAGTTATTCTGCTGGTTTCGTCACTTCGATACAAGGAAATAAAGTTTTTCATCACAGTATTATTGATTCAACATTTTCTGACTTTGGTAGTGAAAGTGAAGGCCAGGCCGCAATTCATTCAGATTACTTGCAGCATTTGACTCTTAACCGCGTTAATGTATCTTCTGTTACATCGTTTATGATTCCAATTGGTTATATTGATTCACAAAATGCAGAAACACTCAAGTTTTTTATTTTTGTATCAAATAAAATTAGAATGAATAATGGTGACCTCACTGAAGGCAAAATTATATGGTTCCACATTGCCAATTCGCCACAAATAAATTATTCTAATTTTATTAGATTGATGTTATCTAATAATTCATAAAGGAATTGTCTTTGTGGATGAAATCTTTCTCAATAAAGTGTATTTGAAATGCTTACATTGGTGTTACTTTTCAATCCACAGATGTGAATGAAAACAATGCCGCTCTATTTTTTGATACATCCCGGAGCTTTATTTCTCCCCCGAGGCACTTGCAATCAGAGTGACTGGGATCTGTTCTTCGAAGGACAACAAACAAATTATGATTTTTGTTATAAGACAGATGAAATACCAGTTATTGTGGATACATCTTCAGCTTATTATGCATTCATTTATAAATGCAGGTTCAGGAATTTAATTGATCGAGTTGCATTAGTTGATAGGAGAAATTTTAATTTATTGCATGCATATTGTACTTTGTTGAATATTTCTCATCAAAAGAGTACTTTAAATACAATTATAAAAGATGCAAGAAGTGCCTGTATATATTTTGCAGGCTATAACTCCGTTATACACGAATATCGATTCTATGCAAGCGATTGTCATTTACCACGCGATCTTAATGCAAAATATGCAGCAGGTTATGTCACCTCTATACAAACAATGTAGAGTGGGAAAGTTGGTAATCACTCAATTGTTGATTCTACAATTGCTAACTGTGGTGGTCATTGCGAAGGCCAGGCCGCTATCCTATCAGACGGTTTGCAGCGTTTAACATTAAACCTTTTAAATATTTCAGCTGGCACTTCATATATGATCCCCGTTGGTTACATTGACACAAAGAATGCTAAATCACTTAAATTCTGCAATTTTGTATCTAACAAAGTTAGTGTCGATCCTACCGATGATTTGGATTATAAGATACTTCAAATCAACATTCCAAATCCTTCTCAATTTCGCTTTACAAATTTTATCAATAATACATACGAAGACAATAACTGCCCACAATACTTAGCAATACATAACCAAGGTTCTGGTTCACTCACATTCTATATGTATTCCTTCATCAAAGGAGATTACAAATGTGACTTTTTCTCTAAAGAAACTAATAATATTATAATCCTTGATACTTGTTATGTTGATACAAGCTGGCATTAGTCATGTAAACCCAATAACTCAAGAATTCACAAACTATTTCTCGATATACACGAAAGCGACTCCAATGAACTGCTCATGTCCCAAAAACAATGATTATCATTACTTCAAACTATCACGACTTCAAAACATTCACGCACGCTAAAAACGAAACCCATAGCACACAGTGAATCCCTTTTTTTAATAAAATATAATTTCCTTCTGTTCATAAAAAAAATATCAATTTAAAAAGTGACATAAATTTTACATAAAGGTGACATAATATGAGGAAAACAATATTAAAACCGAACGAGGATCACATTGTGATTCTCGATCCATCAGATTTAACGCGCGCGTCACGTGACGTTATAGAGCTTATCAATAAACTCAGCGAAGACTCTTCACGCACACAGGGAATGAAACATATAATTACAACTTACTCATCATTCGTAAATTCCGACAACCACAGACTCTACATTCTGTACGACGACGAAAACACGCGGCCAGTCGGTTTTATCAAAGTCGGGCACAAACATTTGTTCATTTTCGACATTTACGGGTTCCAACACGAGATGACTCCTCTCTGTTTGCTCGATTTCTTCGTTTGCAACGATGTTCAGAGGCGCGGATACGGAAAAAAGATGTACGATGCGATGCTCAAGAATGAAAATGCAGAACCTCGAAAAATTGCTATAGATCGACCGTCTCCGCTGTGTTTATCGTTCATGAAGAAGCATTTTGGCCTCAGTGAGTTCGTTCATCAAACGAATAATTTTGTTGTCTTCAACGATTACTTTGATCAATCTGAAAAGTATCCCTACAAACCAGTCGCTCCGTTGACACCACAAAAAGTGAGATCTCGGCCAAATATGGAAATTCCGTCAAGTACAATGAATAAAGCGGCTACTCCACAAAGGCAGAGATACAACCCCATCACTTGGGAGCCAATGTGAGTTCAAACTAACATATTAATACCATGTATATAAAATATCATTTCTTTCTTTTCTCTATCATACTACTCAACGAACTTTAATCAAATGTCAAATTATATTAACACCTTCACAATCAAATATTGAAAAAATCTTGTGTTTTGTTGTGACTCCCCCTTTTTAAAAATTTACAAAATCCATATTTCACTTTTTTTAATGGGGAAAATATCAAAAGACAAAGATTCTTCTAGAAAGATTAAGAAACATATTCTGGAAAAATCGTGAAACTTATGGATGAAGATATATTGAAGGCTTTTCAGAATTATTTCCCTGAATCGCAAATCAATATTATTGATAAAATCTTAAAAACACTTCAAATAGTAGAGAAACACAAAAAGCCTGAAATTGTGCAAGCATTGGGAATAGAATGGTGCGGTAAAATTGAATGATTTCCATGTTTTAGAATCAATTTCGACATTTATCATTAAATTTTTACGCGCATAAGAAATGAGGCAAGATTTTTCGAAGTATTTTATGAATTTGATAAACCGCAAGATGGATGGAGGAAATTCCTATTTTGGGACAAAGAAAATTTCAAAATCGATTTCAATCATGAATGAAATCCAAAAATATAATACATAGAAACTGATATTATCAAGCTACTTGAACATAATGATTATGTCATGAACTATATTAAATTAATGCATCCTAAATATTACGAAAAAATCAATAAAATTGCAAGTTCACATGAAGAGGTTAAAGACCAATGTCCAAAATCAGAAGATGTTAATCAGTTTTGTAAGAGAATGATTCAAGTAAAACTTAAAGATACTGATATATCTGAGTGTATATTGGAAGATTTATTAAAACTTCATCTGAAATCAAATTATATTCCTGGCAAATCGCCGAAGTTCGGTTTCAAACATTACTTCAAATTTTGCATCGAATTTGGATTGCCTGAAGAGAGCATGGTTAAGAGAATTAAAGAAATTGCGAATGGTAAACCAATATTCCGCCGAACTATTTTAAGGGAAAATGATATGAAAGATTTTGAAGTCAGAGGGACAGGAAATTCTGTATGTGTAGTAAAAATTGTAAAAAAGCACTCGAATGACATTTTAAGATCAAACTGCCTGATGTTATTATCAATCTGTATGATGATGATTATATTAGATATGATATGCTCGAAGATAAATACTCTTTTGGAAAATTGAAAGGAGAAGATAGCTATGAATTTAAAGAAGAAACAATTAATGAAATTTGCGACAAAGTCAAGACTAAGTATTTCTTTCTTGATGTAAATGATAACGAATTTTTTGAATAAATAATTTACCAATAGCAACCAATTCGGCATACTTCTAGCAGAGTATCCTAAAACTTGATTGCTTTGCATCACTATTATAAATGAGAACTCAACTCTATATCAGTACAAAATAAGTTCAGATAGTAGTGAACCTCGAAATATCAAGTTTTGTTTAGTACTCTGCTTGCAATAGAATCGCTTATGTCTATTTCAACTCCTTTTTTTTTGAATTTACAAAATATAATCTGATCATGGTTCGATTCCTGGTGTTATATTTTTATTCATGCGCCTTCAATTAACACATACCTAATAGAGTATTATTCATTAGAAAGCTCAGAAAATACGAATTTAATGCGCATGAATATATATTTTAAATTTGACAAATAAATTTGATTTTGATATTGTAAAGTCAAAAATTTATGAATAATTTTATAATAAATAATGATTTTTCCAGCAACTCCTCAGTCCATACATCCATTTAAGCTTAAAAATAAGGCTCGATTATTTAAAAAACTAAGAAACACAACACAAATCACGGATAAATGCTACAACACTTCAACACTATTCTCCAATACCTTTAAGGAACATCACATTGAAATATTGCAGGATTTTGGAAACATTTCAAATGCATAAAGATGAAAAAATCCAAACCATGATATTTTCTTTTGATATTTAATGTCCACACACTCTGTTGGTGTCAAATATCGCGCCATTCAAGTTTTACAAAATTTGCAAAAAAAAATTGATGAATTCCGCCAACTGTGAGTACTTCGTTGAACCCAATGATGGCGTTTTGAACGAAGGGTACGACAACAAATACGGAGTTCTGATTGTATCGAAGGATCAAACGATTAAAGGCCCGGATGGCAATTATTTCACGATTTTGAGTCCTTTAGGCAATGGACAATTCGGAAACGTGTTCCAGGTATTATGTATGTCGGAAAGCATGGTCGCTCCTACAGTGTACGCGATGAAAATCACGCGTTCCCAGCAAAAATATCAAGATCAGGCGAACCACGAGATAGATGTCCACAAAAGAGTACGTATTGTGCTGTGCGGTGTTCCGCGCGGCAGTTTATTTAGAATACTAACACGCAGATTCAAGAAAACACAACGCAAGAAGAGATGAAGTCAATTATAACAATGATTACGGCATTCGAGTATCATAATCACGTTTGCATCATCAGCGAGTATTTATCTATGGACTTATACCAGGTCCTTAAGGCGCGTGAATTCAACGGACTTCCAATTCTACTCGTTAGGAACCTCCTGAAGCAGCTTCTGCAGGACTTAGTGGTCCTAAAGAAGGTCGGCGTAATTCACGGAGACATCAAACCTGAGAATATTATGCTCGTTGATGGATATTCTCCAAATATTAAATTAATCGACTTTGGATCGGCTAAATTCGACGGCACATGGGGAGAGTTCTACTTCCAGTCGCGTTATTACAGGGCCCCGGAGGTCGTTTTGAATCTCCCGTATGATTACAAAGTTGACGTTTGGAGTGTCGCGTGCGTCGCAATTGAGATGTTTATCGCGAACCCGATATTCGCAGGACAGAATGAGATGCACCTGCTTCAGCTCATCGCTCGGTACGTTCATAATATCCCGATTTCGATGATCAGAAGCTCACCAAGAAGAATGGACTTCTTCAACAAGGACAATACGTTGAAGACACTGGATCAGTACTGCTACGAGAATGGGGTCCCTGTGCCTGAGTTTCATGATTATTTATTGTATCACACGATTCCTGAGCTCATTATGAACTACTCCGTCGCGAATTCGACGAAGCATGGTGCGGCTCTTGAGAGAGAGAAGATGAAACGTGAACAATTCACAAATTTGATGCTCAAAATGCTCACAATCAATCCAAAACTGAGACCAGAGCCTGAGAAGTGTCTCGAAGATCCGTTCTTTACGTCTGGATAAGCATTCATCATTGTTTTTTCTTCATTAATTTTCGGTATATCTTGAAAATTTGTCAGAAATCAACTGCAAGAACTCTACACAGTAAGTATATCATATAGAAATCTGCAGAAATCTCTTAACACACAGATATAATTTCCACAAAAATTCTAGATTTGAAAGAATTCCATTAATCAACTATATTCTGGAAACACGTGAAAAGAAGCACAAGCCTCATTGAAGGTTTTGAAATTTAACAAATTATCAATTTTTATCAAAATTCGAAACAACAATATATTTCAAAACCAATATCTTCAATATCAACTGTATGTGTTTCTAATCAATTAAGATATTACTTAATTATCAAAGAAGAAAATCAATAAATATCCAGAATTTTACCGATTAATATAAATTTGATGATGCTGTCAGACGTTTTAGATGAATCTCATTCAGCAAAACATCAATAAATAAATCATTGTTATATTTCAAAAAAAAAAAAAATACTTAGAAAAAAAAACATTAATGACAATGTCCACATCTGCATGAGTGACAGTGATCGTGGTGGTGTTCTTCGCATTGGCATTCTGGCTCTGGAAGTTCAACACCTAAATGTTTTGCGAGAAGTTTCGCGATTGGAGTGAAACCATTGTTTATTGCGTTCTGAAGTGGTGTTTCTCCTGTTTTATCCGGAATTTCTGCATTGATATCTGGTCTGGACAGCAATAATGAAACAATTCCTTCGTGATTGTTGATGACTGCTGTGAAGAGAGGCGTTGATCCATTCTCTGTCACTGCGTTGACATCGACGTAATCGATCGATATTAAAGCTCTCATAACTGACGTGAAACCTCTGCTGCAGGCTGCGTATAACGGCGTCTCTCCATACACAGAGAACGTGTTGACATTGACGCCTGCTTCGATGAGGAAAGAAACGATGTTTGTATTTCCGCATGAAGCAGCAGCATACAAAGGAGTTCTCTTTCCTTTGTCTGGAAGCTCCATGTCAATTGAATCCTGCTCTGACAGCAGCTCAACGACACTGAACTGATCGAATTTGCACGCAACATAAAATGCTGTTTGTCCTGCATTGTTTTGGGCGTTGATGTCGATTTTTCCTGTTTCGACGATGTATTCGATGAACTGCGTCAATCCTCTCTCAGCACATTTGTGGATCAACGTGTCGCCGTTAATTGTCTTGTAATTGAAGCACTCGGTGCTGTATGAAGCGAGTTTTTCGAATAACTCGAAATTGTCTGTTTCGATTGTTTTGATGAAATGCTGCGAATGAGGAACGAAATCTTTAACTTCGCCGAAATACTCAATTACTTCGCTATTCCTTGATAAAATTGCTTCTCCGTAGACATCAGAATCGAATGTGTAACCTTTGGATTTGAGAATATCCAAATTGATTATGCAATTGTATTTTGTTGCTTCGATAGATGCAGCTTTGATTTCTTCATTATCAGGTTTGAAATCTTCTCTTGCAAAGAACATGTTGATTAAATTCGGAACTCTGCAAGCGAGAACAAATGCTGTCTGTCCTTTTCTGCTCTTCATTGCTAAATCAACCTTTGGATTTTTAGTCAAAATCTCAACGACGTCGAAATATCCATCGTTTGACGCAGAAATCAACGGAGTCATTTCATTTGAGTTCATTTTGTTGACGTCCATATTTGGAAGTTTTTCGAGCAGCAAGTTCAATATCTCTGGTTGGTTGTTCGCCGCTGCAAGAGAAATCGGATTTCTTCCGATCCAATCTTCGATATTTTTATCGACTTTTTCGTCATCAATCAAATATTTAACGACATCAATTCTTCCGAAACAAACAGCAATAGTGAATGGATTATACGAACTTATAGAAACTATATTCTTATCTGCTCCCTTTGCATCCAATAGTTTGCAAATTGCGACAAAACCTCCTTCACAAGCGTGATAAAAAGCGTTTTTGTTTTCAACATCGACATCATTGACATTTTCGATCTTTCCTAAAATAAACTCAACAAGCTGAACAGAGCCACTCTGGCAAGCAGCAATCAAAGGCGTTGTGTCTGTGTTGTCTGCGACTTTGATCAAATTTGGAGCTCTTTCATAGATTGTTTTTGCAATTTCATAATTTCCGTTTCTGCAGGCAGCGAGAAAAACGCTTTCACCGGAGTTCGTTAAATCAACGACATTGACATCTTCAAACGATAGTAATAACTCTGCGATGTCTGCTTTGTTGAGAGAAACAGCCAAATACAAAGGCGACTCACCAGAAGTATCCTTCATGTTGATATCAGTCGCTTCAAGCATTGCAAGGTTCTCAACAATATCTTTGAATCCTCCTTTAATCGCAACTGAAAGTGGAGTGTTTCCTCTGTTGTCTCCTTCATTCAGATCAACACCTTTCGCTTTGGATATCAATGAAACAATTTCAGAATAATTCTTTTCTGCGGCGATGAAAAGTGGAGATTTTCCAGCAGATTGCATGTGATATGTCATATCTTCTCTTGCAACTAAATGCTTGACGATTTCTATTTCGTTGTTTTCTGCAGCAATGATTATTGGCGTTGTACCTCTTAAAACTTCGTTTGGTGATGTTGAAGGAATCGCGCACAAAAACACAACAACATCAACATTTGATCTTAAAACAGCGCCATGAATTGCATTCATTTGGCCTTCGATTAAAAACGTTCTCGCAAAGTTGTTATACAATTCGTCGATCATTCTGTAGTCGTTCTCTATGCACGCGTACATGAAGGCTTTGTCTAAAGCGGAATAAATCGGTTCTATTGGATTCATAAAGTTCTGGATGATGTATTTTAATGAAGATAATTTTCTTGTTATTACTGCTTTATACAAAAGATTTTCTAACTGAACACAGTGCTTCATTATGTCGGCGCAGCCGCAGGCAATCGCATAGTCGTTGATATTATCGAATTTCACGCCAACACTCATCAAATAATTGAAGCATTGAATTGATCCAAAAAGTGCGGCGATTTGCATCAATGTTGGATTATACTGCTCTGTGTGAAGTAATTTGAAGCATTTTCTTGTGCTTTTATAGTCTTTTTGAACTAAATTTTCTTCTAAATATTCAACTAATCTGTCTACGTCGTCCGATTGAATAACAAACTCTATTGAATCCGGAGGGAAAGTGAAATTAACGTTAGAAACATCTGAAATATCTTCATTAAACTGATAATTTTTATATAACCCTGCAACTATCAGTTGTTTCATGAAGAAATGTATATTTTGGATGTTTCCAAAGTATTTTGTCTGTTTTATTGTCTTTTTTATCAATTCTAAAAATTGATTATTGAATATATCGACAAATTCTTTTCCAACATTCATTAAAACGTATCCTAAAACGCCAACTAAGTTGTCGACATTCTGTGGTTGTGCAATGGCAGCGTAAATGAATTCCTTTGCCAAAAATTTGATCTTAAATAAGTGATCTGTTTCTAAATCGTCGATAATCTTCTCCGAAACGGAAATAGAGTTCTTCTGCGTCAAAGATTCGATCAGATTTTGGATTTTTGAAACCCAATCGAAATTATTCAAAATTAACTTTGACATCAATAAAAAAAATTAATTACTTTACATAGAAATGAAAAGAATTATTTTTTATTCAATATTACATGACCGCAAAGAAATTAATGCAATCTGCGTTTCTCTTTGATCAATTTCTCGCATGAAGAAGTTCCGTGAATGATGCACAAATTGAGAGCTGTTCTTCCATCCTTGTTCCTTATCTCTGTGTCTGCGTTGAAGTCCAGCAAGAGCTTTGCGATGTCCTGGCTGCCGTTGATGACGGCGAGCATCAATGGCGTCGATCCCATTGCGTCGATGTTGTTGACGTTTGCCTTCTTGAACAACAAGAAGGAAACGATATCCTTGGCGTCGTTTGCGACAGCGAAGCTCAATGGTGTCGATCCCATGGAGTTCTTTGCCTCGATGGCGGCGCCGCAGTCAACTAAGTACTTGGCAATCTCGATAGAGTTGGATGCGCAGGCGTGCATTAATGGTGTGTTAAGCTTGGCGTCTCTGCCATCGACCGGAGTTCTGTTCTTGACGAAGGCCTTGATGGACTCGAAGTCGTTGTTAGCAGCGGCGATGCACATTGGAGTCATACCTCTAACATTGAAGACTTCTGTGCGTGCGCCGGACGCGACTAAAAGATCGACTAACTTCGCGTTCTGTTGTGCGGAAGCGACAATCAAAGGTGTCTGCTCATCGATGACAATGTCCAATTCGACGTTCTGTTGGTGAGTGATGACCCAATTCGCCATTCTTGTGTCGCCATAGAAAGCGGCGTAGTACAGAATTGTTGAGCCGGCGATATCCTTGCAGTAGAGATTGCAGCCAGCTTGTGCGAGGCGATAAGCAGCGTCGTAGTTCTTAGCAGCGATGGATAACATGACTGGCGTGCGTCCGTACTTGTCGATGCACTCGATGTTGCATCTGCGATCGATTAAGACTTTCATGACGTCGACGTTGTTCGCGAGGCAGGCGTGCATCAAAGCGGTCTTTCCTTCGTAGTCCAAGACTTCTATGTTGACGCCGCACTCGATGATCGCCTTGGCTGGCTCCGGTAAGTTGTTCTTCGCGCAGAACATCAACGGAGTCAGTCCGTCCTTGTCGTAGATGTTTGGATTTGCACCGCGCTGAATGAGGACTTTGATGACCTCGCAGTTATTTGCCTTGATCGCTGTCATTATGGGCGTGTTGTTCATGGCGTCGGCATCGTCAACTTTCGCGCCGCATCTGATCAAATAATCGACAATCTGTGGATCGTTGTGGTTGCATGCGCGAAGGAGAGGCGACTGTCCCTTCTCGTTGTGTAAGTCGGCTGTCGCCTTTCTTTCGAGCAAAAGTCTGACGTTGTTCACATTGTGTGTGTCAACTGCGTAGAAGAGCGCTGTTTCTTTGGCTTTGTTGAGTGTGTTTGGTGCTGCTTTGTTGTCGAGTAAGAATCTGACCAAATCTTCGTCGTTTGACATCGCAGCATATATTAAAGCACTGTTTCCTTCCTTGTCGACTGCGTTCGGGTTTGCGTTGCCCTGTATGAGGAGTTTGAGGAACTTTGAAGCTCCGTTCTTTGCAGCAATGACGACAGCAGTGCCATCTTTCGTGTTCGCTTCGAGGTTCGTGTGATTGTTGATCAAATAGTTGCCGCACTCAATCTGGTCGTTCATGGCGGCGAAGCAGAGTGGCGTGTAGCCATCCTTGCCGATTTGATCGATATTTCCTTCGCATTCGCGTAAGAAAACGAGAAGTCCGTTGAAACCGCCAGAGGCCGCTGCCATCATCGGCGTGCATCCGTTGAAATCTGGAACATTGATGTTCGGGTTTGTGAAAATTCTGTCGAAGAAGCACTTGAAGTTGTATCCCGCCAAGCATGGGATCCAGTTGTACTCCTTCTTGTGCTCTGTCTCGAGCCAGTGGACTAACTCCATCTGGTGGTTCATAACCGCGTAATCAATCGACGTCGGTGGAACTGTCGCTTCTTGCATGAGTCTGTCTATGATTTCGCGGTTTCCTCCGAAGCATGCGTCGTTGAATATCTCCTCTTCGTAGTTCGGTTTCATCTTGTGAAGGTACTTGAAGCACCTTGCCGCGCCTAGACGGGCGGCGTGAGAGAGCGGGATACGGCCCTCGACAGGCGCGTCGATATTGAAGGCACTCTTGTCGACGATTTGCTGTAAACCTTGAAGGTTGTCGTTGAGCAAGACGTTGAGCAGAGAGCCTTGAGGATAGATCTCGAGGATCTCCTTTTCGGACATGCTGGCGAACTCCTGTGGCATTGGGCCGTGTGTAATGCCGCGCTTGTTGAGGAGAGCGACTAAATGTTTCGAACCTTTCAAATGTTCTTCGCCGTCGCGAATCTTCTGCGAGCGAATGTAGTTTGACGTGAGTTGGACGTAGAGCTCTAAGTTTTTAAGGCGATTCTTTGAAATATGGTCGATCATTCTCAAAATTTGTCGGTGTGAGAGTAAATTCTTATGAAATGCAGCCTTAAGCATGTCGTTGATTGTCTCCAAGTTTTCCTTCTTGATATTCCATATTAATTCGGAAGGCGTGATCCAGTACGTGTAGAACTTTGCAAGTCTCGTAATATACTTCGGATTGCCCTCAGTTTTCTTCAGGGAGATGAGGTTTCCGACCATTCCAATCCATTCGTCGCGGTCGATTTCAGATTCAGGGCAAATGTGGTAAGTTCTCTTATTTTCGGCGCAGTATATATTGAAGCACGGCTGTATTTTGTATGTGAGGTCTAACTCAACGTAAGAATCCTTACTGAACGGAATTGATCCTTTTTCTTCCTTTTTGTCTTCGTCTGTGTAATATTTAACGTCATCCTCGAACAAACAGAACCAGCGGCGCTTGATTGTCTTGATTAAACCGCCCTGTTTCTTGCCCCAGGCGGCTTTAATCTCGAAGCTTTTATGCATTCTTCAAAATTATCACTTTTGATTCTGATAACATTTTTTTTTTCTTTATTTTACTCAAAAATGAGATCAACAATGCATGAAAACGGTGGATAACCAAAAAATTAAAGACTTTTTTTGCCAAAATCATTATAATGTGTTGAGGTTTTCGGATTGAAAAATTTTCGCTAAAACGGTTTTGATAGCTATTTTTATTATCTTGCGTTCGTTTGAAACACATATTGGATTAATGTCTAGATATCAAAGAAAAGTGAGTGATTAATTGAGAAATTTTGGAGATATTGGTTCTTTTGCCTTGAATTTTTTTTTTTTTTTTTTTTTTTCTCGTTTACTCTTTTGAGTTTTGCGATTTTTAGCGAGTGACCCACTATAGATCAGATCAGATAAAACATTTACGTGCCTTTCTGGGGTTCTGTTTACAATGTTATCAATAATATCTCTGCAAACAAAGACCAAGCCGCTCATCCAATATGGTTTTGCTTAAACAAACACTATCTTGTATTGGAAGATGATGGAAGCTCTTCTCTTCTCTTATCTATTGTAGGTATAATTGCATGTTAATAATATAGATGTAGCCTATATTAAATCTCAGAATTTATAAATATATTAACAAAATCAATTATAATTAATACATTCATAAACAGTGTGAGTATTATTTTAAGAATATGAGACTCTGTTTTTGTATTTTTAAAAAAGCAATAATTTAACTTATTTAGTATTTTCATATATTTTAATAAGAAATTGGTGCTTTTCAAGGGTTCTGAGTATGTTTATAACATTTGCTTGTCTACTTAACTTGAAGATCTCCATGCCTCCATGAGATTTCAGCGAATTTCGACATGTAAAATAACGAAAGTCACTATTTTCGACAATTATTATCTGATATTTGTCATGCAAAGTTGATAATTTGATATGTAATGTTACCAATGAGCAAATTTAATGTGAACTTGAGATAGTATAACGTTAGGTATGCTCGATGTATGAGCAAAGGAATGCCGTTTGACTCCTGCGCGTAGCGTATTTTTTCTTTTCTATTTTTTGATTTTTCGACTGGAACTCTTGCAAAAATAAGCGAGCTAACGCTATAATAGTGAGATGTATTTGTTATAATCATCAAAGAGATTCATAACAGAAGCCCATTAATGATTTGTAATGGGTTTCTGTTTATAATCATATCATGATTAAGTAATACCTTGCTAAGATCATGGAACAGATTGCACCACTAGAATCGGCACCCCCAAAAAGCACGTAAATGTTTCATCAGATTCGTCCAGGAAGGGGGTTTACTCGTTAAAAATCCGTCAAACGAAAAGTGATACCTTACATGTCAGATTTGATATGTAAAGTGAAGTTTTAAAATTAGAGGGGTAATGTCTCAATCATAAAAAGTGACTAATATGATTTTGCCTTTTTCTTACAAGAGCGAAGTCAAGAGAGACTGCGACTGTCTCAAAGACAGCATGAGAATGGGTCCCCATGGTGTCTTTGAGATAGTCGCAATTGTTTCTTCATGAAGTCACTTTTGGAGTCACACCCTTTTTATTATATATCAGATTCATCTGTCCAATTTGACATGTAATGTGTCACTTTTCTTTTGACTGAATATTATACGCAACATAATTGATATGCAGCTGATGTAACTTTAAAATATTTAATATTGTTCAAAATGATTTACATGCAACGGTTTTGACAACATTTTTTCTCAAACAAAAAGTTCCTGCTATAGAACAGACATATTATGTTAAATAATAATATCACACAAAAGTGAACAATTTATTTACAAATCATTGATAAATTTGTTGTTTTGTGATATTTATAAGAATCAATATATGCAAGTTTTAGATATTAAGCAAAATTTTCGCGGGTTTTTTTCTATGAATGCTCTCAAAAAGTGATTTAAAAAATGATGTTTCAGGGTAACCCTGGAAGTGATCAAGCTCAGAAATACATGAATCAAGTATTCACGCTGATGCCCGATCACGTCAGTAAGTTGGCTGGTCTCAGAATTACAGATTTACTCGATGCTTCATCCAAAACTAAGAGATCGAAGAAAGAGAGATCTAGCAGAGAGAAAATTCTTCCTCCAGAACTCGATGACGTAAAAATTGGATCGAATGAATACTACAAACAGCAAATTGCAAATCCAAATCTTGTTTTTTCACCAAGAGCACTCGGTTTTCTTCCAACAAGCTACTGGATCGCAAACGAGAACAAGTTTGGCTCTCTTGTTAGCGATTTTTTCCAAAAGAAAAATAATTCGAATTGCCGCTTTCCACACAAGCTGTACAATGGACTTCTCTTAGTCGAACACAACCCCGAAATGTACCCCCTCGTTGGCCTGAAGTGGATTACTGACACCGTCTTCAAAGTTGACAAATATATCTTTGGTCGACTCCTCGGAATCACGTCAATCAACGGCGGACTAGTTCACAGTCAAGGAAACTTCCCATCCCATGGATTCAAAGAACTTTCAAATTTGGAAATTTTAGAGCTTAAGAAACAGTCGAAGCAGATTGACGACGTTGACATGGACCGAGTCCTCCTCATGAAGCAAGTAAACGGAATGTTCTCGAGAGATTGTACTGAAAACACATTAGCACAATGCAAGTGGAGTGACTAACCCGATTCTTACCTTTCTCTTCTGTTTTGTTAAAGCCTATTCATTCATTATTAACTTTCTTTTTCATTTATATTTTTTCGATATTCATGAATATCGAAATTATTCCCTATAAAAATGAATGCTTTCATAATTTAATGCACAAAACATAGTTTTCAAGAAAGATATCGAATTATTTTTCTAATATCTATAACAAATTTCAAATTAAATATAAAACATATAAAATATTATTATTTTATAATATGTTTCGTTAATTAGAAATTGATTAAATCTAATTGAAATTGATAAAAATGAAAATATTGGACAAAAATTATAATTATTTTATTCATGTTAAAATACGATTTTTCGATTTTTCTTTTGCAAATATATAATCTATCATAAATTAGAGTGATTTTTGATGATTTCTGTCACGTACCGAAAGTTGTCATGAAAAAGTAACATAAAAGTGATATTATCTGACATGTAAAATTGCCAGAATCTCTAGTTTTATGTGTCAAAATATCAATATTTTTTGACATGTAAAGTCCTATAATCATTCAAATTATGTATTAGTTTTTATTTCGAAATCATGTCTGACGGGAAGAACTGGGGACTACATTGACACAGGTACCGCGCATGTTAGTAGCTAAACTCACAGATCTTCCTTTCATACGCCATCATTAAGAAATCAAAGATTTCCATTTCAGAATGCCTCTGAAGAGCAAAATTAAATGCTTGATTGTGACAGGTAGCCAAGGTGCTAGCAATACGGTCCACAGTTCTTCCTTTCGGAAGCATTCTGTAGAGTAAATCGCTGATTATTTCGAAGATCGAGTCTGAAAGGAAGAACTGTGGACTGGATTGCTAAGATTTGGACATTTGTGCCAATGAAGCATTTAATTTTTCTTTTCAAAGTAAATTTAAACAAATATAGGATATCATTCTTCCAATAATCATTTATAACCATATGCCACGTAAATATTTATTTGTCTAATATTCATGTTTACATGTCAGATAATATCGCTTTTTCGTGACAACTTTCGGTATGCAAAAAATTCTGATGATTTCGAAGATCCAAAATTCAATAAAAGTGACATTGATAAATGGATGAAAAATCCAGTGAAATCAATCCACCTGCTTTGGAAAGTTCAGCACCGCCGACAGAAACAACAGCACCGCCAGAACAAGATAACTCGAGCGTGTTTATTATCCCTATAAATCACTTACAGTTGCCTGCGAAATCAAAACCAGAAATACCTGAACAAAACATTCTTCCAATCACGAACATTAACAGTATATCGTTCACAGACTCGTTTTGTGTCGCATTTCTGCGATTACCGCAAGTTTTAACAAAGCATGGATTAGAAAAATGCGAAATTTTGTCGTACAGAGAAATTCACCTCATTTTAGCGTCATTCGGACTCAAATGGCTGAAATCTAGGTTGAAAGCAGAAATGTTGAATGCAATTGCTATGAGAGCCGGAAATATCTGGTCAGAAATACACTTAAGATGCCAGCAAATCCTCAAGCACAACGAGCAAGTCAAGAAAGAACAAAAACAAAAATCAAAACAAAATATTCAAACATTCACAAGAATCAACAGAACTCCATTTGATCCACGTCTCGCGGAAATTCTCGCCGACCTCTACATGTCTCCCACTGGAAACTGGAGTGATTTCTTAGTTACATCGACACCAGAAGAATCGCGTGAATTAATGGAAGCAATCAAATCTATTCGCTCTGAAAGCGCGGAACCATCGAGTTCTACTTTCCCAACAGACAGTTTCCTGCTCCAATACATGGCTGGACAGTCAAGAATCACGAATTCTGCATTATCTAAATTTTTAACAAACGCAGAAGACTTAAACAACATGATAAACAGCTTGAAGAAGAACGAAATGTGCCTTCCTATCCCAATACAGCAGGACCAGACGCAAATGGTCACTCGTTCTCGTGTGAAAAATTGATATTAATGTTTGATTATTGTTAAAATGAATATTATATATCTACATGAGTTTGCATTCATGTGTATTATATAAAATGATAGATATGTTTTCTATATAAAATAAAAATAAAATATCATATGATGTACTTTTATAAATATGTATACAAGAATCGGTTACTCCTGCTCTCTGCTGACGTTGTTTAACATGTGGCTGACTGATTTGAAGTTTTCTATTGTAATTGTAGGCTCTAACTTGAGTTTTTCGATGATGATATTCTTGACGGCTGTGTCCTTATTCTGGACCTGCATTGGATCGAACCATAAAGAGAATTTAATAGTTTTCTTCTTCGATGTAACAATGTAAATTCCTCTAAATCCGGGGCTGTCGTACCAATGGTCGAACTCTCCACCAACTATGAACGCAATCATCCTCAGATATAAATCAGGATCCCTCTTATCTAAAGTAATCGAGATTTCGTACGTTGATATATCATCGTAGTGCGGCTGGAATGGGTCCTTGAAGAAAGCGAGGTTATACCCGTTGATTTTCTCGAGGATTGGAAGCTTCCTGACTATTTCCCACAAATCTTCGACAGATTCGATCGGAATTTCGCACTTTTTCTGGTCGTACGTTGCACCGATCTGAATGGAGTAGAAATACCAAGTTTGGGCGAGTTTGTGGATCTTTGGCTCGAAAGGAAGCTCACTCATATTTATTTTTGGTTTTTATAATAGGGGGAAACACCAATTATTATCACTAATTTTTATTTCATTTGTAATCATATCTTTATCTATATTATCATTTTATCACAATTATCATTTTATCATTCTAATTTATTTGTTTAAACCAGCCATTATCATTATACTGTATTCTTTTAGTGTAATATTTTTACATAATCAGAATTCTCTGTTTTCATTAATTTTTCAAGAATATATAAGATTTTGACTAACACAAAATAACACAAAGAGAAATAAGAGTCTATGACAAAAGTGAACATCAAAAGTGTCATGAGAACCTTAAAGTCACTTTTCATGAATAAACTGTCACTTTTTGCTCGGGCAAATTGTCACCTTTATAAAAAGTGTCATAAATATCTTTGTAGTCTAACCAATACATCCAGGCTAGTGTTACTGACGAGCCACAACTCTATCATCAACGAGCATACACCTAATTGGTAAGAAAACAGCGATATTTATGCATGCTTAAATTGTTGCGAGAATGTCATTGGGCGAGGTTGGCCTGAGACTTCCAAAGCCCTCGAGTGGCCAAGCCAGGCCCTATCAAGAACCCACTTATTGATTCAATTTTTAATACACATTACATTTTCACTTTTGATATTAAAAAATTATTTTTTTTTATTTTTTATTTTTCACAGATACCTTTTTCATTACACGATTATTTTCATATTATTACTTATTCTCATAATTATTAATATATCATTAAATTCATAATTAATTATGAATCATGAATTAGATAATGTTTTCATGTTACTTTCATTTTATATACTGATTTATATTATTTAGATTCTCAATTCGATCCTTATATTCTTTGTAAAATTCGTTTTTTACCAAGTTATTCGTTTCTAATTCATATTTACCATGCAAGAAGGGATAATTTCGACCAAGTTTCTTGGTTTGGAGTGCAACAAAAACTTGCAATGAACAAAGAGAAATGGATGATGTGCTATCGTCAGGATGCTGATAGCACAAATAACATCCTTCACTATGAGGCCACAACTACTCATAATGAAGTCTTCTTTGGCTTCCAACATTGAGTTCAATCCATTTCAACCTATTGACACTTTTCCATTTTTTCCCACGCAAACACGTCACTTTCCTTTATTTTGACATTCTGACTTTACATGTCAAAAATAAGTTGCATGTCAGAAAAGCACGTTGTTCTATTTTGTCCCAGTCCCCGAGAAATAATATTATCACTTTTTCTATTCAGAGCATAGTTATTTTTTTCAAACAACGTTTATAATTAAAAAACAATAATATTATTCAGGATCTTCATCATTGTAATTGGGTGTTGGGATGCAGAGATTCATTATTTTGTCTGTATCAGCGGAATCAGCATCCAAATGAACATATTTCACTGGATTCGAAGACATGTCATTGGTGATATCTGATAATTCCAACTTGTGGAGACAATCAATGTAAAGATGAAGATCTCTGTATGAACAGACTTGCCCATTGATAGCTGATTGAACGAAAGCATTAACTAAATCCTGATTGACTGGAGAACCGCCAAACAAAACACTGCAAGCAACGAAATGATTGCAAAGATATGCTAAAACAACATCTTCTTCATTATATTTCTCTGGTAAACAATCTAATATAACAGATAAGTCTAATCCAGGTGTTGACATTGTGCACAAACTTAATATCGCCAAAGCTGCAGAATAATCTGTTGAATCATCAATATTTTGTAAGTTATTTGAAAAATATCCAAAGATTGCATTCATAAATATATTATTAAGGATTGCTTCAAAGAAGAAATGGCTGAAATCATATATATAGGAAAGCATCATTTGATCATTTGCAAACTTCTCCAAAACTCTGTTAACATAGTTTGGACTAAAACTCGAATTAGTTTTCAGCAGATATTCACCTAAAACTGCCATCTCTTGCAAACACTCAATATCCAGATCTATTGTATCAGAGAATGCGTTAAATAACAATTCAGGACATAGACTATCACCAGAATGCATTACAATATATGTTAAGCATTGAACAGCTGTTGAAGTCCACATTATTGAACTTTCTGATTGATCACTTGCTACTGCTGCTAAATTCATCGATATACCTCTTATTAATGTGCAGTTTTCTAATATACTTAGATCATGATTACACGATAACATGAAAACTCTTAAAATGTCTTCAGAAGGAGATCCTCCGTAGTTTTCAATCAAATATTTGACAGTTAATGAATCAACTGGCATTTGTTTGTAATATTTAAGAACTTTGAAAAGATATTTCGCAAACATTGACGCATGAACTGCTGAATTGCTTTCCAATAGTTTAGAATGCGCCGCCAAAATCTCTACATGAAGATTAAAATCAACAACAGAAACACTTTTCGCCAACAAAAACAAAGATGTTACTTCATCAATCGCATTCTTCGATTCATTGACAAATGAAATAACAAAACTACGCAAAGCTTGTGCGAGATTCTGGTTTGATCGCATCACTTTAGCGAAACAAGCAGCAAAAACTGCGCAATTTTCTGTGATTTCCAAATTCTCGAATAACAAAATTAAATCTTCTTCTGAGTAATAATATGAAGCGTTTGATAGCAACTGCATGATTATGTCTCTCAGAGGCTCTGTTGCATCTGAAGTTTTGCAGAAATTGTCAATAATGAACTGATATGGTTCAAAAGCAAATTTTTCGAGTTCTTCACTTTTTAATGCCAACAAAGAACACAAATAAGATAATTGTTCAGCATTTGGAATGAAAGATTGCCCTAAAAACACAAATAATTGCGCAAAATTACATTGTAAAATAGAGTCTTCTGTTTTTTCTATTGAAATTAAAAATGCATTCCATGAATATTCAATACAATTTTGTATTAAACTGGATTCTTCAGTTTCATCATCTTTTTCTACCATTCTGGCAACACTAGAAAGCTTAAAAACAACGAATTCTAGTAATTTATTTTGTGACTTATTTGGATTTTCTGTTTGAGAAAATGCATTCAGTAACCCCAAAAGTACTTCCAGACATGAATGGTAATTATTCTGTAAACTTTCATCAATCTCGCACTTTGATCGAAAAACTGTGTGAAATATCAAATCAAAGTGTGTTGAGAATGCGTGATATAGTTGACTGCATTTTACTATATCTGTGTAGTAGTTTAAATCTATAAATGGTGTTGTAAATCCAAAAAAAATGTCACATATTTCTCTTGGATATTCTCTATTGGAATTTATTAATGAACATGCAAGTATGTTAAGAAATTGAAATAAATTTACGATTTGTTGGTCATTTTGTAAAGATTGAAATATCTGTTTGCAATTTTCAAGCGATAACTCCCAAATTGGATGATACATTTCGAAAGTATTCGACGAATTTACTAATAAATCACGCCAGAAATCGAGTATTGATTGATAAAATCGACTATTAAAGAATAAAAATGGGTGAAAATGCTGTAAAAACTCGATTTTTGACTCTATTTGTGTTTGTTCCCACAAATTTGCTGAAACTCTTTTAAATATACTCAACGAAACCCATCCAATATTTTGAGTTAGATTTTCTTGTTGAATAATCTCTATAAAAGGGCCCAAATCATCTAAGCTATGAATACCTCCCAGCAGCTGGCTCTCAATCTGACTTCTTTCATCGTCATTTTGAGATCCTAAAAATTCTGATATTAATCCTAAAATTTCACCCATTTTTATTGTGCAAATTGTCATTATTTTTCATACATATAACAGGTATGGAATAAAAATCAAATAATTTTGTTAAAATTTTGGTAAAACTAGTTTATCGTCATTTTTGATTTTCAATGATTAAAACTGCATTTATTTTAAAGTCTTCAAGTTTATAACAGCCGTTATACTCAATGGGACTAGCTGCTAGCTATCATAGTTTTCAGCTCGAGCTTGGATTGTTTGAGCAAAATTTTAGGGAATTTAAAAGATGACACGTAAATACATTTTTTGCCGTGGAGTTTCTCAAAAAATCCGTTTAGGGTGCGGTACAGCCAGTTGTCACTTTTACACAAAAGTGCAGCATTGTACATCGCATTTATTGTATAGGTTAGCGATTTATTTTTTGAGATTGAATCGATATTTTTGCAAAGAAAAAGATTTGGACGAACAAACTTGGTGCGTGAGGTAGCATATGTAATTTTTAAATAATTTATTGTCCGAATTTTGGACTTTTGTGTTGAATTAAAATAAATAATATAATGATCAATCGAAGTAGGTCTGGCAGCCAAATCTCCGGTACCTGTCTCATGATTTCCAACTTAATAATATTTGGTAATTTTAATCAATTTTTTCCCAGTCAACTACTGCTGAAGGATGTATCACCTCCGTTCTCATCGTACATTTACACTTGTTTCATGTTTCATTCGACTTTTTTTATTTTCATCGTTAAGTATTATTCACATTTGCACAGTAAATCTACTAATGTTATGAATTGCATCGTAATTACATGGTAACTCATGAAAATCATTTGATAAATTTACGGAAAATTCGATTTTTAATTTTTTCTCAAGGTATCAAACAATCAACGTTCTTAAAAATCGATATGCCTTACGATTAAAGCATAAACATTATACTCAGAGCTCTTTTTTTAATTGATAAATTACAAATTTTCTATTTGGAACCTAGATAATTGATGATATTAAGACTTTAATTGTCTGCTCTAAGCATGCATCAGCACACACAATTCCTTACAAAATTTTTAAAGATCGATTTAATATCGATGATAAAGATTAATCAAATTGAAGTTTTTAGGTGGGGTCGTAGACATGAATACCACATTGATGATATAGCTCCATTTTGGCTATAGAATTTATTTATTTAGGGGCAGAGTTACTCCCCCTAAATATTTTTTTGGTGTCAAACACTATGTGTATTACAGGCGTGAATTTTCATGGAAGTCGACATGCGTATAAATAGTTGATCCACGAAATTCATATCAATAGATAGATGGATATATACCAGTTCTTGCTGGGTTTGCAAGATGATCCAGAACCTCTCCTAAACGTCTAAAAAGTGCTCCAAAAGTAACTATTTTCGGTGGCTATACCGCTCCCTTAAAATTCAGTTCTTCGGCTTAATATGATAGATGATATAGGAAATGTATATATAGCATATATAATAAGTCTAAAAGGATCACTCTAATTCAAAAGATGTTAAAAATAAAAAGAACAAAATTAGAGTTTTAAGAGTGATATTTTTCCGAATTTGCCAAATACTATTACAGTTTTTCTGTCAATATCCATATTTTTCCATGAAGAAAAGGAAAAATCACTAAAGAATGTAAAATTAATATGCAGATTTACAAATAAAGGATGAGTTCTAATTTCAGCACCACTATTCAAAAGAATAGTTTGGAAAATGTCCTATCTTATGTAATATGTAGTAGTCATCTATGTATTTTAGAAAAAAACTTTTGCTGCATCAGCATTCGTCCGTTAATTTAAGGTTAGTAGTTTACATACCTTTCGAATAAAAAATTATTAATGAACGGTTGCTCGTTTCCCCAACAGATCTCTTCCCCACGGCCATGTTCCAGCCAAATCCACTCTTAGAAGGCCAATTGCATGTAAATAAGAAAATTTTTCTCACGAACATAACCATAAACCAGAAATATCTTCTTCACTCCCTGTTTTACCCAACAATATGCCAATCGGACTGACCAAAATCGTCTTAAAAACATATTTTCCCAGCCATACCAAATCTTTAAAATCCAAACACTATAAGTGACGAATAGTTTATATTTTAAGTTAAAATCGATTTGTGTAAAGATGGTTTTTCTTCCTCTTAAATTTTTTTTATCCAAGATTTTAAAACTTTTTTCTTTATGTATAAGCAACTCAAAAACAGGATAAGGAAAGAAAGAATAAAAAAGATCACAATTTTCCAATGGCCCAGTGTGAAGTTGGCAGTCCTTCTTTTCATATCTCGCAGCTTTCAGATTCGGCCTTGGTGAGTAGAATATGCAGCCCTTTTATAGAGACTGAAATCAAAAGCGACGCATTTTGTCTTTCGTTATTAACGAAAACTTTGATGCCGCGCATTAAAGACAAGATAAAAGAGATTGACACGGAGTCGTTCAAGTTTATTCCGCAGATGACCAAGCTGACAATCGATAATTTCGGCGAAGAAGGATTAAATATCATCAACAACTCAGTTCTATCGGAAATCGTAAATTGCATTCACCTGTCAGGAACGAAATACACGCAAATTTATATAGATCTTTACGTCGATACAGCAAAATCAATCCCATCGAAATTCCGCAACGATTTTGTGTCTAAACAGATTAAATCTTTCGCCGTTTCGAACGAAAGCAAGGACAGAATGCTCGCCGCGAACCTGATCCCGATTGTCTCCGATCAAGAGTTAATCGTGCCGCAATTTCACACTTTATCTCTCGATAGAGTTGACTCCGTCAGGGCGGCTTTAGTGAAGATCCTTCCGCTCTGTAACCTCGACGAAAAAGTAGTGAGCTACGTGCTCACAAACTCTGCGTCGGACTCATCCCAGGAGGTTAAGGAGAAAGTCGCCGAAGTCTTCGGTGTCATCGCACCAAAGAACTTGGACCTCTTCGCAAAAGTCTTGAACGATTCGAGCGTTAGGAGGTTTGCGGTGAGATCTATCCCGCAGATAGCGATCGCGAACGGTCCTGAAGAGATAGAAAACTTATTCAAAGTTGCGGCGGACAATTACCCAGTTGAGGCCGGCGCAGCGCTTTTCGACATCGTCAAGAACATATCGCCAACAGAACACCCGATTTTGGTCACATTTACAAGATACTTAATCAAGAATACAACTTTCGTGTGGCATTTATACGAGTTATCTCAGTACTTCGAGAACAAGGAGCCGTTTTTCGAGTTCCTTTCCCCTGCAAGGGCGAGGGATTGGCGCTTAAGATACGCTTTACAAATACAGACAAAGAAATTTATCCCGATTTTCGGGGCGCGGCTGCTGAACTACGTGCTCAGGTACAGCGGCGACTTCGTTGCGATCATCAGAGATGGATCAGCACCGCTATGGGCGGCGATGATTGATTTAGACAAAAGTGTTGTTGATAAACTACTATGGCTTTCGACGAAGGGCTTCAAGGCGAGAATCATCGTCGCGAAGGCAATCTCGATCTACGGAATCAAACCAAAATTCCTCAATTTGGCGAAAGCGCTTGCGGAAGATCCTGTTTCAAACGTCAGGTTCTGCCTTGCTTCGCGCCTTGCAGAACAAAAAGACAAAGATTTGTTTTTAGAATTATTCGGTAATAATCATAATGATCCTGATATCAGAGCTCTCAAGTTCGTATAAAGTGTTGTTTTCATTTGTATTATATAAAAAAAGAATTTTAGAAAACAATATTAGAAATGTAAGGCGAGAGACGGCCAAAATTCTCATTAGTCACTTCAGTCAGGTCCTCGTTAGACAGTGTAGTGATATCGAACGGACATTGGATTTGACCACTTAAGATTTGATTCCACGTCTGTTTATCTAAGACGTAGCCGTCTCTATTGATCATAGGGATCCTCATTGGGAGCCCCGTAACGGTGTCTCTTGCACCTAATGCTAAGTTCACCGAATCTTCATAAGATTTTTCGTCTTGAAGGATAATATCCGCAGATGGTTCGCTCTGTTGACTCTGCTGCTTGTTGTACTGCTTCTCCTGATAGGCACGACGCGAAATTATCGGGTCATCTTCGTCGAGTTTTGGAATATTCGAAATCGAAAGCTTTTCTGTGCGATTTCGTACTCTTGGCTTTTGCTGCGGCGCAACACTAATGTTAGAGCTTTTTGTTTGGATCATATTTTGGCCGGCGTTTTTAATACAAGTGACAACAATGTCGAAAGCTTCTTTTCTTAAGTAATCTAGTATTTGGTCCTTCGGCATATTCGGAATTGGAGGCTTAGGGCGATCTTTGAATCGTAACGGATCATAATCTTTTTTATAGTGACTTGCGCATGTATAACCAAATCTTTTCTGCGTTGCAGCGAATATTCCCCAATGTTTTTCAGCTATCCCAAATGCTTTGAAGAGCTGAAATCTATCGTGGAAGTTAATTTCCTCTTCTTCAGTCCAGGGACCGAACATCGGCTCTTCTCCTGGCGGTCTGTTCCTGTAGAAGAAAGCATTCGGGTTCGAGTACATGACTCTAATAGCAGATTGCCTGCAGGGCGAAATTTCGTTCCAATCTTTCGTTTTTAAGTGGAAAGGTAGTATTTCCAGGTTCCCACCGTTCTTGATATACTCCGGAACGGGCTGTGGGTCATAGCCGCAGCGTTCAAACGCAATCCAGATCTGCTCAGCCGTGTATCCGGGCAATTCTTGCTCTAAATAGTCCGCGGAACTCGATATAACCAAAATGTCTTGCTCAAGGATTTCGGGGACCTGTATCATAGCAATGGGATATATCTTGCTATACTCGAACTCAAGAGAACACCGAAATCCACTCATTTTACGTTTGATATCAAATTCATCATTCAAAATTTAATTTTTCTCATTTCTTTATCTCGCTATATAGGTCAAAACTAATCAGGTTTTGCCAAATTTTTGGTTTTGTGAAGTTTACAAATATTTACAAAATTTTTTATTGAATTGAGCATTTGAAAAAACATGTTTTACGCTATCTTTAGGTCATAAAGAGTCCATTTTTCGAATTTGTGTTTGAGATTTGCAATATTCTGATTTTTCTGAAATAATATGAAAAAATCGCTTCAGGAAGCAAAAGAACCTCTAATCTTAAAACTTAAAACTGAAAAAATAAAGTCAACTTGATTACAGTGATCAAAGTTGATGGTTTTGTCATTATATATGCTATACACAGAGGTTTTTAAGGTGATTTCACAATGTTACAAAGGAAAATCCTGATCCTTTCATGTTGTTTGAAAATGATTGGCCTACTAAACTGATTTATGGGCTTTACCATTCGGAGAATATTTTCTATATGACTATGTCTATTGATTCCAAATATACACATGCTCATATTCTATTTTTGGAATTAATATTGAAATCAAATAACTCTAAAATTTTCTGAAACACCAAAATATGTATATGGGGAGTTTATATTTTTAATATTAAACAAAATTAGAAAAAAGAATATAAAAAGTGACAATCAATGTTCAGTGCAAACTTCAAATATCCATTACAGAGTGAAGAAAAAGTCAACGAAGCAATGAAAAATTTACAAGAACAGACAAAAAGTGAGAATGGAAAATATGGTTTCGAATATAAAGTCGAAGAAACAAACATTATTGCAAATGTCACTGCTACGTCATCAGAAAATTTAAGAATTGCGATTAATTTCATTTTCCCGATCTTGGAGAGGGCAATTCCTATCTCAGCGGCCGAAGAAAACATCAAAGAAGATGAAGATAATATTGAAGAGTAATTATTCCATTTTCAATACCATTAATATACATTTTGGCAACTATAGTCAATGTTCAGCTATTCAATTTGTAAATATATTTAAATCCATACAAAATATACTTGTTTTTTAGAAGAAAAATTGTTGCCTTTATATATATATGTTGGCTTCTTCTCATATTGGAGATGCTATGAGATTTAAAATTCTGAATTTAATTTGAAATGTCAAAACTCATTTGTTTCAATGCTGGATATGATGCCAAAGATAGCGGTTGAAATTTGATGTAATATTCACAGTTATTTTGTGATCTTACAAATAAAATATATATTCATTTGCATAGAAATTTAAAGTGATGTATATAATGGCACCTTATCATTGGCATTGGGGTCGAAAATTAGAATTCATAATTGCAGTTTTATTTATTGAATAAAATTTGTTGAATGTGATCCGAAATTTAGAGAATATCGAACTCTGTTCCCTTGAGGAGGTCCTTCTTGTAGTATTGAACCTCACGGAGCCACTCTGTAAAGTCGCGATCTGAATATTGTGTTGGGCAAATTTCAGGAAGGCCCAAAACGACGTCAGCGTTCAACTCTGTATTCTCACGCGCGTCGAGAACGACGTAATCTGGGTGGCAAAGTGTCTTTATGCGCATAACTCTCTTTCCTCTGAAAGCATCTGTATGGTCTGTCTCGTATATGAGAAGGTTACCGATTCTCTTCTGGTAGGCACCGTAATCGTTTGATCTGGAGCATCCTGTTGATGGTAATCTGATATAAACTCTCTGCATCAAGCTGACGTAAAGAACGTTTGGTGTGTCAACAACAGAACCGGACAATGTCTTACCGTATCCCTGATACCACTGCTTTTCAGCACCGTAATCGTGACCTAATCTTAATTCGTTGATGTAGACTTCGTTGCTGACTTTTCCAAGGTTGTGCTGTGTCTCGTTGTATAATTCCTCTGTGTCGAGGAATGTTTGATAAGTTGGGTGGAATTTAACTTTTTCGCCGACTTTAAGTTTTGCAAGGAATGCGTTACTTGATGTTTCTGTGATCTTTGTCTTCTCTATCGCAGTGTTAAGTAAGTTGGTGTACTTCAATTCTTGTGCATAGTCCCATTTGTTTGCTCTGTTTTGTTTCCTCCTCTTGAAGGCCTTTTCATCGATTTTTAGAGCAGAGAATCCCTCTCCCTCCTCCTCATCCTCAGCATGACGCTTATATTGTACTTTATCTGCGCGATTAATGTATTCTTCGCGTTCTTTCGCTAATTGCTTCTTGTCTGGCATTGGAAGTCCGTTAGTTTCGTACACCCAGCGTTTTACTGCCTTCTTTTGGGCCTTAAGTTGAACTTTCAAATCCTCAGATTTCTTTTTCAGCTCATCGCGTTGATTTCGTTGGACTTCAGTCAACTCCTGAAGCTCCTTGTAAAGTACTTGGCCCTCTTGACCAAGTGCGACTCTGTTAACAATTCCCTTCGTGAAAATTAACTTTAATTCGCTGGCTTCCGAGTTTGTGACGTGGATCGGACATGTGTTGGGGCAGGCGAACGAAGAGTTCAAAATCTCGTCGGAGCCGTCGCAGCAATTGCAGATTCCGTCCTCCATATCTTCGATTGAGATTTCTTTGTTCTCATTGATGCATTTGAACTTCATCGTGTCCAAGTTGAAGTGGAGTCTGTACCTTTCTGAGTAGAATTCGGGTTTGAACTCACCGAAAAAGGCTAAAAAGGTAAGAAACATTTTTTATTTTGTTTTTTGTCGAAAAATTATCTCTTGATTTTTCTTTGCGTTTTTCGACTTGACAACATCTAAAATGATTACATCTCGCGTATTTTCGATTTTGACCAGAGAAATCTAAAATAATATGGGACATAAGCTATACATCTCTTCGTGTTTTATATCACTTCACAAAGTTCTATATATTCTTCTGCTGATTGGCTTTGCATCATATTTTTTTTCTAAATCTCATTAATATTTTGAATTAGCCACTATAAACTTAACTCGCTGTATGTAATACGTTTTTTGCAATAAATATATTATTAAATCCAAAAAGAAAGAAGATATACAATTTTTTTTCCAATTTCATCTCAATCAAGATATCAACAGTTAAAAATTCACTATTTTGATGCTGTAATTCTCATTTGTAGCTGCTTGTTTACAGATGACGTCTTCGAGAAAGAATATCGAAAAATTTCATGCTTTAATTGCTGTAAAAGCTTCACAAGATACAGAATTTGATGGTGCAGCGTGATAAAACAGCAACTAGACATTTTTATAAATCTCAAATTTCGAAATCTTCGTCAGATTGTGTTTGCACAGTAATTGACGATGTGCACTGATTGCGAAGATCACTTGGCTCATTCCATCATTGTATAAGCACATTACGATGAACTATCTCTAAATTAATCAGAATATTTCACTCTTTACTTATGCATAATGATTAAAATGCATTCAGCAAAGCCTTTATGTCTATGTTCCATCATCCACATTCCTATTTTTATGAAAATCAAACTAAAACACAATTTATTTATTTAACTCTGCACCATTTGTTTCTTTCCTTCATCTGTGGGCTATAAAATACATGCTAGCGTTGGAATTTTCAATATAGTTGCAGATTTATAAAAATCTAAGAATGTTGAGCATAGATTTGAATTCTATTTTTAGTTCATTCAAAGCAATTAGCGATTCAAAGAGTAACAAATATAATATTCCAGATGCTAAAATGTGATAATCAACTGAAATGAATATCTCTGATCTATCAAAGTCTAAGAGATATATAGGAGATAGTTAGAAGCAATCAAAATGGACTGATGTAAATAATATGGAACAATTCAGGATTTTCAATCGCAATAAATAACTTTTAAAAGAAGTTCTAAATTTTAGAGTGATTCTTTGATTTTAGATATTGAACGATATCGAGTGATTTCATTTTAACAGCTATAGATAGAGGTGACATGAGCGAAAATTAAGAGCAAATGAAATAGATTGATTTCATATCATAATGAGGAAAAAATAAGATTGATCGATCCAATATCATAATAATGAAAAAATTAAATTAATAAACAACTATCATATTAACGAGAAATTCAACAATCTCGAGAAATTTATTCTCAACAGCTATAGATAGAGGTGACTTGAATGAAAATAAAGAATAAATGAGATAGATTGATTTCATATCATAATAATTAAAAAATGAGATTGATTGATGTAATATCATAATGATGAAAAAAAATTGTCCAAATCGAGTGTTTTAACCTTCTTATCACCAAACACCTCAGCAGAGGGAAAGAAAAGTTGAACATATTTCAATCATAAAATCAAAAATTCGAAGAATTTTTGATTATAATCATTACTTGAAAGTTTTCAAAGTATCTTTCAACTATACAAAGTACTGGTTTTATAATTATAAAATTTCAGTATATCCACTATTTTTATAATTCTTCATTTGATATATTTGTCCCTTTCGACGGTCAAACGAAATATCTAAGATTGATATCAAATTATTCGTTAATCCGACTTTTGCAAAAGCATCGTTACTATTTTTCATCAGAACACAACTGTATTTCATTCTTTGCTGACACTTAGAAGGTATTAAAATAAAGATTAATATAGAGAGTAAAGACCAATAAAAGCGATTACAAACAAAATAAAAACTTTATTTCATAAATAAACAACACCTAGTTTGGAATAAACTTCGCATTAACTTTTGGAACAAAATTCGCAGCTGCTTGGTCAGAACCTCTCTTGAATGGATTGTTCTCTGTCTGCACTGCGTATCTCTCAAGTGCGAGCATGTCTCTTGTCTTTTCTTTGAGACGTGCATCGAGAATTTCTGCCTCTTTCTCTCTGTGAGATGCAATCTCTTTGAGTCTTTCGACCTCTTTTCCTGAGTAGTTCTTCGATGCTTCTGCGTCAACAAGCTGTGCAGAAAGGCGTTCTATCGCCGCCGCCTGTTCATTTACTGTCTCATCCATCTCAGTGTTCTCTGTATTGAGTCTGTCGTTCTCTAACTCGAGCTCTGTGATCCTCGTTCTGAGTGCTTCGACTTTGTCTGCTGGAAGCAATGTCGCCATTTCACGTTGAAGTTCTTTCATTCTCTCTTTGAGCAGATTAGATGCGATCTTCTCCTTCTTCAGCTTAGCGTAGCCTTGCTCTGCGTTTGCTTGCTGGTCTACGATGATCTGGCGCATCGCAGCACGTTTTTCTTGGCTTCGAGCAAGTTTTGTTTTGATGTCAACAATTTCTTTCGTGAGCTCGATATATTTCGCTAATATCTTGTCTATCTTGAGGACTGTTGAGTGCCCGGATGAACTGGCAAATGCAATGAGTGCCATTGGATCTATTCCTGTATCATTTGATCTGCGTTGAGCAATTCTTCGCCATCTGGTGATGAAAAACAGAGAAAGAGCAATTGGACGAATGTTTACGTCTTTTTCGCTGGTGATAGATGTGTAAAGTTTCGAAACTGAGTTCGTAATCTCTCTCTGCGACATGTTGAGGGCCAAAGCACAGTAGTTTCTTATAGAAGTTATTGTTGAAAATTGCTCATTTCTTTTCGCTGTAGATTGGAGGACAGAAATGTCGAGCTGCAGTTTATTGTACTTGTCGTTGATGTTTGAGAGCTCTGAAAGCTTGCTTTTCGCATTAGAAAGTTCATCTTTGAGAGAATTGTAGTCTTTCAGCGATTTATTCAAGTTATTTATCTGTTCTTGAGCTGAAGATAGCTCCTTTTTGACTTTTGGCAGTTCTTTCGACATACTTATCGCATTCAATGCAGAGTTACGCAGATTCGTCCACTCTTGTCTTAGATTTTCGTCATTTGCTTGTAGAATGTCGTTCAGTATTTCCCTCTGAGTTTCGTAGTGTGTCAGTACTTCGGCAAATTTCTTGTTTTGGACTTCAATTTTCTGCAATTCTGATATTTTGTCATTTGCGCGTGATAATCTATTTCTAAGCTTTTCAACAAGCAAGGGAACGGATTCTTCAGTAATTGGCTGTTTATTTTGTAATTCTTGTAATGATTTTTCTTTTTCAGCTAATTTTACTTTTTGTGAGTTAATAATTCTGTCCTTTTCTTGCATTTCTGACTGCAATTGAGAAATTCTCTGATTTTTGTCCGTTATTTGTGCTTGTAACGAATTTGAAATATTCGATATTTCTGAAATGTTGTCTGAAACAGATTTGCTTCGCGATCTTTCCTCACTTAGGCTCGCTTGCAGCTCCTCTATTTGAGATTGCATTTGTTTTGTTTGATTTTCGAAATTTTCCTTTTCTTTGGCGATAATAGCCTCAACATTTATCGTAGTTTGCTTGTTCATTTTCGATATCAGCTCGGTTTGTATCTCTTCTTGCTGCTTTTTGAGTTTTTCAATCTCTTTTTCATATTCTTCCTTCTGGAACGAAAATTCGGCTTCCATCAGTCTCTGTGTCTCTTCGGATATTTTGAGCTGTGTTTGTAGCGTGATTATCTGCTCTCTAGCCATCTGAACTTCATTAACTTTGCTCTGGAAGCTGTCAACGAGCGAAGATTCCTTTATCACGTGGTCCGCTATGTCGAGCGCTAACTTTTGGCACTCTTTAACTTTGGTGACGTCAGGCGATAAACTCGGAATCTCGTGTTGATTCATTCGACTAACGTCTTTTTGATGAATTTTTTTGAGCTTCTGGCGTTTTATTATTATAAAACTATTGTATTTTCTATTTCTATCATATTTTTCTTATTAAAACTCGATTTTTTAAAATTGATAAATTTATATCAATCGACAACACAATTTTGTTTAGCGAGGAAAATGTTTAAAATATAAAACGGTATTGTTTGCATTAAATTAATTTTTGGAAAAACATTATATTTTTATATTTTGATTAAAAATCAGGCAAAATTCATAGAAATTATCTAGAAATTAAAAAAAAATACAGTTTTCAAAAAGTTTAAGCACATATAGTATTCGATGTTCTAGAATACTATACGAAGAATTTTGAGCTGTTTTTTGTATTAATAAGAAGAAAAAATTTGAATTTTGAAAGAAAAAACAAGAATAAGAAAGTGTAGAATAGTTCAATCAATTTTTTATTTTCATAATATTATGTTTTCTCTATTTATTTTTGCTGAAAGCACGAATAGCATCGAGAACGGCAACGTATGTCGAAAGAACGCCAGCGACGAGTCCAAAGACACCGAAGATGATGACGCAGATGTTTGTCCAGTGGAACCACTTCTCTGGTGACTCCTTGAGGTAGATAAGTGCCGGGAATGTGAAATTCGCGAGGCAACCACCGATAGCACCACCAATGCCGAGAATTGGCTTCGACTCCTTCATGAACATAGCGATGATGAGTGGGATGCCGTCTGTAAGTAGAAGAATGACTATTCTCTTCTTCCATGGGAGCTTTCTCTGCTGGTCGATCTTGAAGACAAGAGCGGACCAGACAGACATTGTGGACTGTGAAATCATTGGGAAAGCGAAGCTGACGACGAAGAAGAAGACACCACGTGTGACGACCATTAAAATATCGCCATCTGGGAATGAGTTCAAGATGTTACCCTCTGTCTTGTTGCCGAACTCGAAGTACGAGAAGATGGATGGGAAGATAACGAACATTGAGCAGATAAAGATTGTGAACAATGAAACTGTGCTTCTCTTCCTAACTTCTGTTGTGAACAACTCGAAAGATGGAATACAGACACAAGGAAGTGCGAACGTGAGGGCGCAGATGGAAATTGTGTTGAATAAGCTGATATCAAATTTTGCGGCGAAGCATGTGTGATTGATGCTGTGATTGCTCTTCATAAAGATGCATGACTTGACAACGAGGACGCATGCGTAGAAGAGGATGAACATAACTGTTGCTGTTGAGAAGAAAGAGAGGAAAGAGATATCTCTGGGGATTGTGAGCGCAATTGGAATGCAGCAAGCATAAATAAGGATTGTTATAGCTCTTGGCCAGAGTGCAGACAAGTCCTTTCCACCGAACGCGAACCAGGACAAAATAATATCACCAGCGATGATAATATAAGCGAGGGATGCAGATACCAAGAACAAGAGCGTCAAAATATCAAGAATGATGTATCCAGCCTTGCCGTAAGACTTATAAGCCAAATCAGAGAAACCGTCTGCTTTCGAAATATCTTGTGAAACAATGACAAGGTACGTTGCGTAGTAAGATAACCCTGCAATAATAATGAGAATTACTAGTGAACCAATATAACCAGTGTCCGCGAATGTGCTTGGGACAGATAATATACCAGCACCGAGCAGAGAGTTGAGAAGGTTCATAGAAGTAGCCAAGAAACCCTTCTTTTTGACAGGTAATTCATGACCCTCTTCCTCCTCCATGTGGAGCTTGTCAAAAGGCTGCTCAGCATCAGCCGGTGTCACTGGTAGACCATCCTTACTGATTTCGACTGATGGAGCGACGTTATCTGCAGATCCCTTATCTGGAACAGTGATAGGGAGGCCATCTCTGCCAATAGGAACGACAGGGTTCGCTGGCTGCGCACTCTCGACACTCGTTGATGCACCTGTTGGTAGTCCGTCGTGATCAACTTCCATTATTCTTTTATAGAGACACCGATCACCCCTATCGTTACAACTTATTTTTAGAGGAAATTGCGAAAATTACACTGAACATGGTCAGTAAATGAGAATACAAAAAAGAAAATAGAATTCTATCAGATTCGTCACTTTTATTATCATCGATTCACAAAATTTGAATTAATTACTTAATTAACTTTTCGATTTCACTCCTTTCAGAGTGTAAATTAAGATTTAAAAAATAAAGATTATTTTGAAAAATAAACGCTGAAATTATCAAATTCACAACATGAGGTAAATAAAAATCATCCAAAAAGTTATTTTAAATGTCTTTTAATTTTTTGTATAAGCATTTATTTTTCATAATGAAATGGCCAAGCATAAATAAAACAATTGATGGTATCAAATCTGATTTGCTTTTGGCCTTCTACGCGTGCTGTTTGTGTTTTTGGTCCAAATTCGTGGCATTTTCGCTCGCGATGAAAAATTTAAAGACCACTCTATATATCTATACATCATATCTCTCTTTTTCTCCTCTTTTGGGGTTATTTTATCAGATAATTTGTTGTTGTTTTTGTATTTTGATAAAATATTTGAACAAGAACAAAGGTACCTTAGATCTTTTTTGCTGATATTTTTCAATCAGCTTCGGGCCATGAGGATGTATGCATTGTGATATCGAAGAACCTGCACAGAGATTCGCTGAGTTATTCATCTTGAAAAACTATATATTATTGAAACAAATTTGCGAAAAATATTTTTGCAATTTAAATAATTTACTAAAAAACGAATTTATGCAAAAAAGAAATAATAAATTTTAATACATAATAGATGCTGATTATACTTTTATCATTAAATAGGCAATTTTAATTTTTTGATTTTCAAAAAAAATCAGGAACAATGAATAATATTCATTCCCATTAAAACAAACTATTGGACTACTGATCATAGAAACAACATACAACGCTTCAATATTTCAACATTTCAAAAAAGTGAAAAATTCATCTTCATAAAATGAGTTGATAAGCTAGTTATAGATATGATTATTAAAGTAGAAGTATTTACTCAAAGAAAAAGAGTAAAATTTTATAAAAACATTATGAATAAAATTTAAAATAGAGATATTGATAGTTTTATATCCGTAATTGAACCGAGCCACTGTTGTAAATTACATGGATTTCTATAAATATGCATAAATCATCGTTAAATATGGAGATAATAATCGGATCTCAAAAACCCTCTGTAGCGGCCCTTAGCAAATTTGTGATTGATCAGCAAAATGTTAGTAGCAGCTTTGTGTAGAAGATGGAGTCAAAAAATCGGCAAAATTTTGTGGTACAAATTTCAAAATTCAACATGTAGGTTTCAAGACGGATTCCGAGACCAAAAAAGTGAGACTTTTAATAACGTACATTCTGCCACAGGACAGAAGTGTATTGACTCCATTTTTGGGATTTAGCGACCAAAATTGATGAATTTAGAATGTCATACATATGTGCGATATATACAGATGCCTTTAATTACCCGACCAAATTGTTAGAGGCACTTTTTGTATCAATTTTTTGACATTTATCGTCTATATATGACTGAAATTGTGTTAGCAGTGATATATGAAATTTTTAAAATTGAAATAATTTGTAAAGTTTGGATTTATTTTGAATTTTGCCTTCCATTTTTGGTTATATTCTTGGTCAATCAAGCTTAAGCTATTCAAGTGCAATCACAGCCGGACAGAACTGTCTTCTAATAATACATTTTTAACTCATAATAGTAAATAAGAAAATATCTATATTTTTAAATATCATTTTATATACTACTGACACATCACTGAATGGAATACAATGATATATACCATTTGCTGTCTTTTTGTTGATTTAATTTGTAATTTGTTGCTAAATTGCAAATTATGGATCAACATAAGCGACAATAGTAATATACAACCGGATAGTGTATATTCTGATCGTCACTAAAGCATATTGATCATATTGGCAATGTTGTCTGTGGACACTCGAAGTCAATACACCTCTCACAGGACCTTTACCGGAACTTCGAGATATGACGTTTATGAGGTGATAAATTATCACCAATTCAAAGGGTTTAAGGTGTGACAATGATAAATCTTCGATAAAGTGTTTCATCGCAAAATTCATGAAAAAACTTCAAGTATAGCTCCAGACAAAATAACCAATGCACTATTGCAACAATGCTGAACTTAGGAGTATGCACGCAATCGTCTATCCATTTAGTCAGACTCAAAAATCTTGGAGTTTTCTCATAAAAATGTGATTTTAATATATATATTAATGATACTCAGTGTTTGGCTAGTTGATATAAAAGAAGTTTTCGAGTGTGTTTTTCATTTTATTCGTATTTTCGTCTATATATAAGATCGATGATTTGTGTTTATAAAAGGTTTTTGATTTAATCATCCCACGCGTATCATTGGGAAAATGGAAGGCCTATGATACCTATTTTGTTCGGTTCTCTCTCACTATTTTAGTCACAAATCTGCGAAAAAATAAAGTGTTGTTTACAATAATCGTCATGCAAAGCAATTTTCCTTTTTAAAATGATTTTTGATTATAATATTTCATGAAAATCAGAGAAACATCAAAATTTTGAAGAATTTTAGAGGGGACTGGGACAAAATAGAACAACGTGCTTTTCTGACATGTAACTTTTTTGACATGTAAAGTCAAAATGTCAAAATAAAGGAAAGTGACGTGTTTGGGCGGGAAAAATGGAAAAGTGTCAATAGGTTGAAATGGATTGAACTCAATGTTGGAAGCCAAAGAAGACTTCATTATGAGTAGTTGTGGCCTCATAG
>JALKBU010000272.1:0-52742 GCA_023091735.1 Trichomonas tenax
TACCCCATTTTCTTTTCGCTTTAATTTGTCGGTAGGTTGGTTGGTAGGTTGGTTGGTTTGTCATAAATTATTTTTTCTAATTTCTAAATAAATTTCTCTCATTTTTCACTAAAATTATTTTTCAAAATTTCTTACCCCAAAATTCCTTTCGCTTTAATTTGTCGGTAGGTTGGTTGGTAGGTTGGTTGGTTTGTCATAAATTATTTTCAAAACTGAATACATTTATAAAGTCATAATTTTTAAAATAAAAATTAACGTTAGTTTTGAAAGCAAATTGCAAAAATTTATTTTCTATATGGGGGGACCCTAACTTGTAAAATTATTTTTACCGTAAATATATTTAAATATATGTTCGCAGAAGCCACGGCGCAGTCGTGGATTATGCGAACATATAATTACTAACTATAAATCGACTCGGTGCACTTTTCATTTTTGCCCCTAAATCACTGTTTTCCATTACTTTTCATCAAATTTTCAACATAAACGACCTCAAAACCTCATTTCCACATCGAAATCAACTAAAAACAAAAATAACAAACTGTTTCTAAACCAATCGTACAATATATTTGACCTTCTTTATTGAACGGGTTTTGTATCTCATCGACTTTTTCAAATCCTTTTTAAATTCTTCATAAAATTTCCTTATCCCGAAAATTTCAAAATAAGCCTCCGATAATTCAGAAACCAATATTTCGCGTTTGTTCGGAAATTCACGCATCAAAAACTTTTCAACATCAATTTTATCAGCAAATGAAATCGTTTGGCAACCAACGTTTACCCTTTCCATTTATTTACTTATTAAAAAATAATATATTTTTAAAATTAACATTAATCCACAAATGATAAAATCTTTAAATCTTAACGTGAAAACATCACGAAATCATTAAAATTTCTTCATTTCTCCGGGCACAAAGCGAGCCTTGGCTCGCTGGGCTGCCCCATTTGTGTGTGTGTACACACGCAATAACAGATATTAATGGGTTAAACGAAAAATTAAATGAAATCGACACAGCAATAAACGCAAATGAAATTAAAGTTGATGATGTAATAATTAAGCAGGTATTAGGAACAGATGCGCCTTCAACTAATCCTGAAACTAGTGTTTGGAATTTATTAAAAACATTCAATAGGGAAATAATGAATTTAAAGAAGGATGTATTAAATTCTAAATATGATTTATTAATGACAATTTACCCTGTTGGTTCAATTTACACATCAATGAATAACATAAATCCCACTCAAATATTTGGTTTTGGTGAATGGGAGCCAATAGTCGATCGTTTCTTATATTGCGCTAATTCATCAAGAGAAACAGGAGGAAGTAAAAAGATTTCAGTAAATAACCTACCTTCACACAATCATTACTTTTCGGGTACAACATCATTGGCAGGAGCTCATACTCATTTAATCAGTAATAGAGGTTATTATGGATGTGGTAACGGAGGAAAAGAAACAATTTCACGATATGATATTACATCAGATCCCAGAGAATACAACACGGGTTTAATCATTGATCATGCAGGAAGTCACATTCATTCAGTTTACGGAAACACTGCCGACACTGGTTCAGGTACTGATTACATGCCCCCATACATTACTGTTTACACGTGGTATAGGGTTTATTAAAACTGAATAAATTTCTCTCATAACCACTAAAATTAGTTTTCAAATTTCTAACTTCATAAATTCCTTTCGCTTTCTTTTCTTAGTTAGTTAGTTAATCATAAATTATTTTTAAAACTGAATAGATTTTATATAGTCAGGAATTTCAAAATAAAATTAACGTTAGTTTTGTAAGAAATTCAAAAATTTAATTTTTATATGGGGGACCCTAACTTGTAAAACTAACTCTGTCGTAAATATATTTAAATATATGTTCGCAGCAGACACGGCGTAGTCGTAAATGGTGCGAACATCTTATTACTAACTACATTTTCACTTTTGATATTAATATATTATTATTTTTTTTCTATTTTTTATTTTTTCACAGATACCTTTTTCATTACAAGATTATTTTCATATTATTACTTATTCTCATAATTATTAATATATCATTAAATTCATAATTAATTATTCTTGAATCAAGAATTAGATAATGTTTCATATTACGTTCATTTTATATACTGATTTATATTATTTAGATTCTCAATTTGATCTTTATATTCTTTGTAAAATTCGTTTTTGACTAAATTTTTATTTTTTTTTTCTTCAAATTATTTGTTTATAATTCATATTTACCATGCAAGAATGGATAATTTCGACCGAGTTTCTTGGTTTGGAGTGCAACAAAAACTTGCAATGAACTACGTTTATGGTCTTCATACTCAGCGTGGAGTTTCAATCTATAAATGTCAGTATTGTTTAGACTAGAGTCTAGGACAAAAGTGAACATCAAAAAGTGGCAGAGAACCTTAAAGTCACCTTTCATGAATAAACTGTCACTTTTTTGCGCGGGCAAATTGTCACCTTTATAAAAAGTGTTATAAATATCTTTGTAGTCTAAACAATACTGACATTTATAGATTGAAACTCCACGCTGAGTCTGAAGACCATAAACGTAGTTCATTGCAAGTTTTTGTTGCACTCCAAACCAAGAAACTCGGTCGAAATTATCCATTCTTGCATGGTAAATATGAATTATAAACAAATAATTTGAAGAAAAAAAAAATTAGTAAAAAACGAATTTTACAAAGAATATAAGGATCAAATTGAGAATCTAAATAATATAAATCAGTATATAAAATGAACGTAATATGAAAACATTATCTAATTCATGATTCAAGAACAATTAATTATGAATTTAATGATATATTAATAATTATGAGAATAAGTAATAATATGAAAATAATCTTGTAATGAAAAAGGTATCTGTGAAAAAATAAAAATAAAAAAAAAATAATATATTTATATCAAAAGTGAAAATGTAATGTGTATTAAAAATTGAATCAATAAGTGGGTTTTTGTTAGGGCCTGGTTTGGCCACTCGAGGGCTTTGGAAGTCTCAGGCCAACCTCGCTATGCATCGAATCATGCTTCTGTTGAATAGGCATCTGGATGCATCTCTGCTAGATCACCAGGTCATCCTTCACAATGAGGTCACAACTACTCATAATGAAGTCTTCTTTGGCTTCCAACATTGAGTTCAATCCATTTCAACCTATTGACACTTTTCCATTTTCCCGCAAACACGTAACTTTCCTTTATTTTGACATCCTGATCTTACATGTCAAAAATAAGTTACATGTCAGAAAAGCACGTTGTTCTATTTTGTCCCAGTCCCGTTTAGACTACAAAGATATTTATAACACTTTTCATAAAAGTGACAATTTGCCCGCGCAAAAAAGTGACCGTTTATACATAAAAGTGACTTTAAGGTTCATATGTCACTTTTTGACATTCACTTTTGTCCTAGACTAATGGTTCTTGTTTATTTGCTATAATATATTGTTTAATTTGTTTATGAGTGACCTTCGACATCTTTTAATAAAAATAAAAAATATATTTTAATTTATAAATACCCCAAATTTTCCAAATTATTGTTGACATGGATCAATATATTTATTGGTAAATTATGCAACAAAAATAAATTTTAGGGCCAATCTTTTAATATTAAACTTTTATTATTTAAAATTATTAGAAATATATTCACGTAAAAACTTTAATTTTAATTCCATAACATCTATCGGAATTATTTTTTTAATTTCATGTAAAGTTTCTTCTGAATTTTAGTTTCTAATAATTGTAAAGTATTTTCATAATCAGATATTACATTATTTACAGTATCTAATAATGTAATATAATTTGATAAAATTTTATGTAAATCATTTTCAATATTATAATTGATCGAAACTAAATTATTATTTTGAGTTGTTGTCATAATTATTTTATTAGAAGAAAAAATATATTAATTTTTTCATAATATATAAAAATATTTTTTATTTTCACAAATTTTTAGGAAATCATTAATAAATCATAACAATAAGAATTTAGATTATTAATTAAACAATACATTTTAATAACAAATTTTAGAAATTATTGGGATTTCTATATAAATTATAGGAAAATTGTTATAATATGAATTTTGGGGAAATTATAATTATGGATATTCTCAGATTGCTGATTTTTTAGGGAAAGCCAAATTTTTGGATTATCCCGAAAAATCACAATCTGTATACTACTTATTTTGATTTAAATGAATAACATTAAACCGAATTATGATATTTTTTATATAAATAGCCTTAAAAATACAATAGGATTTATTATGATTAATTAGGCGTGTCAATTTGCCGGTGTAAAACTATCAAAAAGCTGGCAACCCCAATTCTCTGTTTTGCTCCTCCTAGAGGTTGTACGTTAGTCATTATTTTCCCAAAAGAGTGTTTAAGGTTCTCGATCGTAATAAATCAGGACTTTTCGCGACGATAGGAAAAAATCCTGCGTACCTCCATAAGAAAAATCGAGTGATTTTTGATCACTCTTCTCACAAGTGACCGATAATCACTCTTTTCAAAATTCAGTTATCAAAAACGATATCTTTGTAAATAACTCAATTTTATTTTTCATATATAAACCTATGAAAAATTCAATATCCGTTCAAATTGGTACATAGCCTTTATTCACGGTAAACGAACATTGAAGAGACATTATATCATTTTTTTGAATATTGTATCAATTTTTTAATGTTTGTTATTCTATGTAGCATCTATCAAAGAGTAATCTTTTGATATAAATTTGTTTGAAATTCACTGAAATTTTTTGAAATTGATTTTTATTTGTAGGATTTCGATTGATAATCTAAATTTTAATATTAAATTTTTTGATGAGATTATCAATTTTTGAGAACTTTTCTTTAAAAACAGTTGTATAATTTTGTAGATACGTTTTTATAAAAATCATCAGAAAATTTTTTCTTGGCTTTTGAATGGTCTTACAATTTTTGAGATTTCTGAAATGAATTACGTATGCTCCATCTGTATAGAGAATAAAAATTAAACAAAAACAATTAAAAACGTATTTTTATAGTTTGACAATGATTTTTTATATTGGGCTTTGCATGGTGATGTTTTAAATAATCGATATATTTATAAAAAGTGACAATATTATTTTAATTATATGCAACCACATGAGCAACAATATTTAAAGAGTATCGGCATAGCAATCATCAAACCCATCGCTAAAGGCAGCTATGGCGTTGTGTACTACGTTTTTCACGAAGACTACAAAGCAAACTTCGCGTTGAAGAAGATACCGCAAAAACTCTTTAATCAGGCAGAAGTTGATTGTCTGATTGCGTTCGATAACCCCCACAAAGTCAATTTATATCATTACTACTCATTCGAACACTCGATATATTTATTAATGGAATATTGTCCAGGAGATCTCGGTGTTATATTCAAGCCAAAAGTCAGGATACCCCATGATATATTCGTTCGATACATACGCGATGTCGTACTTGCAGTAAAATGTTGTCACGATCAGAACGTCGCACATTGTGATATTAAGCCTTCAAATTTCCTCGTGGACCAATACGGAAGGGTCAAAATTACAGATTTTGGGCTCTCAGGCAAATATAATGAGAACGAAAAAAGTGATGTATTTTTAGGAACAAAACTTTTCATGGCGCCGGAGATTGTCAATCGATGCTCATATAATCCAATAGCAGCGGACATTTGGGCACTTGGAGTTACCCTTTATTACTTATCAACGAGAACATTTCCTTTTCAATCAGATTACGAGGAGTTATTTAGGCATAACATCGAAAACAGTATATACAGATCAGAAGATATCGATGATGCATTGCTTAGAGACGTAATCGCACGTTGTTTGGATCCTAATCCTTTACAACGCCCTTCTACCGATATTATCCTCAAGATGCCTTTCTTCGCACAGTACTCCTTGAAGCCCTATTTCATTCCTCCCACGAAATCAGTCACAAATGGAATATTTTCCATGTCAAACAGCCAAATTAAACTACATGATCAAGCGAAGATCCTTCAGCCTAAAATAATCACGAAATCATTGTCAGGAATGATGAACAGACACATATTATTGTCACGTGTTAAGCTTGTAACATCAAACCGATTATGAAATAATTAATAACTTTGTTTTTTATTTTCTCTGTAAATTTTTCATGTATAGTTCGTAATTCACCAATGCTGTTGTTTGAAAGATATGTTATGCTTCAAATACAGAATTTACAAATTTACATCAAAACTATAATTACTGAGAATTCGAATATTATCAATCCACAAAGAGATAAACATATATCCATAAAGCTGATATTTGTGTTTTAATAAATACAAAATATTTGATATGTAAACCTTACTTTTGACACAGAAAAGAGGGATAAATCAATTAATTATAGAGTAAAACAGCTGCTCTCTGAGACAGATTTTTTATGTGGGGGAACTTTCCCAAATTTGAGAACAATATATGCAAAATCTGTCTTTCTAGCGTATACAGCAGTGACAAATGAGATCAATTATATCCCAAAATATGAGTAAAAACTGTTTCGATGCATCTCAATCTCGAGATTTAAAAAAAATAAACTAAAAAAAAAAAAAGGAAATGCAGTAATACATGTATGAAACAGGTAATTTCAATACAGAAATGTTATGAACCTATTTCGACATTTGTCATTCTGGCACTTTACATTTGACATTTTGACACGTAACTGGATATAGCAAGGCTGCTTTTAGTATATATATCATATGTGTCATATAAAATTTATACATGCAAAAGTGGCGTAAAAAGTGACGATAATTAATGCAAAGACGTGTTATCCCTCTTCCTGATGGTTATGAATATGATCCAGAGCACGCTACGCCAAAAAAATCCATAATATGGATGTACTGATACCAATGAATTTGGCCAGAGATGCCTTTATCAAAATCGGAAAAATAGATTAAAAAGTCATCAACATTTTTATCCGGCATTAGTTGTGGATTGTGCAAACGAAAGCAGCAGAAGATGCACATATATTTCCTCCATATCGTTTTCGAAAGAATTATCCAGAGATTTTGAAATAAAAATGGTATTATGATTATTTTATTGTTAATCGAAACTTATTTAGTAGTTCATAGCTTCTGATATCTAATTGGGAAAATAAATTGTATTAAAACGTTATATAACTTTGTTATTATTCGGTCATTGTAGACGGATATTATAAATATGCGCAGCGATCTCGAATATCTTAAAATTTTACCGTATTTTGATATCAAAAATTGATAAAGATAAATGGAAGCTTGGTTTTGTAGGCATAAAAAGTATATATAACTAAAATCTAAATCGTTGCAATTGTTTAGCATGCAAACTGATGAAAGATTTATGTCAAAAGTTAATGCACCATGTGCTCTTAGATTCTTTGCAATGCGCTATTTACTACCTCACTAATTTTATGATCAGTGGATTGAAGCCTGTGGAGCACCAGCCATAACAACTTATTTTAAACAAATAACCTTAATTTTTAGTTGAACAATTATTTAATAAACGCATCAAATAATCATTTGCAAGCCCATAAAATCGATTGAAAATATATTTCGAAAGAATTTCAGAATAATTTCTTGAATTGCAATGGTGCAACAATAAATTGTCGTTCTATGACACCACACGAGCTCAGTGTATCATTTTAGAAACATTTGAGTACGGCTCCAAGCACCAAGGCGCTGGTTGGTGGTGTTAACTCAATTTTCAATGTAGCACCACTTTGCGCCAAGCGCAAAGTGGTGCTAAATATAACAAAAATTACTTGATTCAGCAAATATATCAAATATTAGCTGGTGCGTTAATACGTACTTCGTGTGTGAAAAAAAAATCCATATAAATACGCGAAAAAATGTCAATTTAAGAAGAGCATAAAAATTTGTAAAAAAAATTATAACCTTTTCCTTATCGTTCTACCATTGGTGGCGCCAAAGGTGCTGTTGAACCATGTGGTGCCTATGTTATAGCATCATTCTTGCATATATAATAAAATTATAGATTATTGTGAAATTTTCACATTTTAGGCCGAAAATTAAAATCTCGTATCGAATGCCTTATAGATGTAAAGCATTTGAGCTCATACGTATAACTTACATCCCAATGGCTTGCATATCCTATATATAGTTATACAAATATTTGATTATTTATATATGATATCTGAGATTTGGGCAAAAAACATGATATTTGTCCAAAACAAAACAGGATTAACATACTATACATTGTGTCGTTGATATGTGCATAAATATATTATTGAAATTTCGATTTTTTAAAACATTCAATAGATCCAACATTCAATGGATCTATACATAAAAATATATGTTTTTCATATCATGGCATTACTACCAATATGAAAGAACGATGTATGCTATTCTATCAAAGACTTATATGCTAAAAGAAAAAAAAAATATGTAAATGCAGTTGCATCTTACATCAATATCGTGAACAATATAAATTGCGCATAATATGTCAATATATATGAGACATAGATAAGTGTTATATAGGTTTAGTTGGAAAATGAACTATTTTTTGAAAACATGGAAAAATCTCTAAAATTTTATAATTATGAACTATAAACCATGTGGTATGATAAAGCAGATGTAACATATATAGATATTGTTTTGCTTGGAACAAATATCATGTTTTTTGCCCAAATCTCAGATATCATATATAAATAATCAAATATTTGTATAACTATATATAGGATATGCAAGCCATTGGGATGTAAGTTATACGTATGAGCTCAAATGCTTTACATCTATAAGGTATTCGATACTAGATTTTATTTTTCGGCCTAAAATGTGAAAACTTCACAATAATCTATAATTGTATATGACACGTATGATATATTTACTAAAAGCACAGTAAAATAGTTTTTTCAAAGCCAAATAACCTTGAAATGTAAAGTGTTAAAATGACAAATATCGAAAATATCCAAAATTGCGAAGAAAAACAAAAAAAAATGGGAAAATATATTTAAAATTTGAGATGGCTCTCAATAAATAATTAGAAAATCGTTATATATTGAATTTTGACAATTTTAAATTCTTCCACGGTTTTTAACCTTGAAATATAAACAATCAATTTTTCGGGGTGTATTTTTATTAAAACAATAATTTATATAACAACATTAAGACTAGAGTCATGGGAAAAATGGATTGCATGCTTCTTTTTAAGGTAGGTCAAAGAAATAACAATATCTAATATTGGAATGACTCAAATATTAAGAATGGAGTTGAGTTTCTGGTCAACAGTGATCTGGTATAGAAGTATGGTCCTTAAAATTTGATGGAATACAAAGAGAACTGTTTCAGCAAATGGAGACTTCAATTAAAAATACAAACGGTTTCTGCTATCAGATGAAGTAAATAAAGTTATTAAACCATTAAAAATCGATTTTTTATTATCATTTCAAGGTGAAAAACTTAAGGACAATTTAATCTCAAAATTCAAGGCATAACGATTAAAGAAATTGTTACAAAAGTGACTTCGCTCCTCTCCTTCACTTTTGGAATATTTTTTCAATTGCACTCATATCCTTTTCTAGATCTGAAATCAAAAATTGAAATTTGAATTATACTCAAAATATTGACATATGATTTCACGTCTGTAATATTTATAATGATATTTCGTAATTTCGAATTTCAATGATAGTCAAAAGTTAAACTTCTCAATTATATTGAATACTTTCAAAAATAACAATGAAAAATGTAACATTTCGTATGTATATCAAAATGGTAACGAAATTATTTTTTCATAATGCTTTTACTTTATATGACTTCATGTGTAGATTCCGAAAAACAAGAGAAATCAAACGGAAGTTCACAATTGCCATTGATAATTGAAATATTGAAATTGTTCAGAAAATAAATGGCCGGATTCAGAAAGTTCAACAACGTAAAATAATTTATCATTTTTTTTTTAGAATGAATCAAAGCGAAGTTGAATTCCTCCAGAAGAAAGGAATCGAAGTCATCCAGCAGATTGCTCAGGGTGGGTATGGCACAATCTATCTCGTGTATGTGGAGCAGTACAGACAGCAATTTGCGTTGAAGAAAGTTCCTGAGTCTGTCTTCAACAAGAACGAGCTTGAGTGCATGAAGGTAATTGATGACCCACGTATTGTTCGTTTATACAGCTACTACGAGTTTGAGCAAAACATTTACTTATTAATGGAATACTGTCCAGATAACTTAAGTCACTTTGTGCATTCGAAGAAGATTATCCACCAGAATGATATTAGAAGGTTTGTTTTCGACGTAATTTACGCAGTCAAAGCTTGCCACGATATTAACGTCGCTCACAGCGATATCAAGCCAAGCAACTTCCTGATTGATCACTATGGTCGCCTGAAGATATCTGACTTTGGTTTGTCTACAATTTACACAGAGAAACCGACTTCGGTTGATTTTAAGGGAACAAGGCTATACATGGCACCAGAGCTATTCTCTGACCATGAATACAACCCAATGAGTGCTGACATATGGGCCATTGGTGTTACTTTGTACTTTGTTGCAACACATTGCTTACCTTTCTTTTCAAAGGACAAAGCCACACTAATGAGGAAGATTAAGCATGGCCAATTCATGGATGGACTGATTCAGGATGAACATTTAAGATATTTGATTAGAATATGTTTAACAGTTAATCCGCAAAAAAGGCCAACAATTAACGAACTCATCACACTTCCATACTTCACATTATACTTCCAGGCACAGCACCCGCTTGTCAGCATCAAAAAGAAATTAGGCAGTAGCTATAAGAATTTGATTATCAAGCCAGATACAAAGAGAAGGAATTCTTATCATTTAAAACTCAATCTATGCCTCACAAGTGCGTTGAGTTACAAAGTTTATTGATTATATCCTTTTAATAGTTCATTGTTTCTTTGTATTAAGATATTTTTGTTTGTTATCTAAAGTTTTACGGTTTACAATGTTCTTTTCTTTGTTTTTTTTTCAATTAATTGAATAGTCCAAGCAACTTTTGTTTCAAAAAATTCAACAAAAACATTATTGCTTTTGCATTGAACCTGCTTATTCATACCAAAGCTCTTACTCCTCTATGTGGTGGTGCTTTGGATCATTTTGGAATTCTATACAATAGTTTTCTCTGAGATATTCAACAGATCAAAATTATTGTCAGAAAATGTTAATTTACGTGTCAAAAAATAAAGATTAGTAAAAAGTTAAGGAATAAACTTGAATTTGAGCAAGCGTGTATTAGCGTAAAATGATGGCATTAATGTGTATATTAATAATATCAAAGAGGTCAAGATTGGAGATCAGATCAATCTAATTTGGCCTGATTTTATCGCGATCAATTTCAACCCAAGAATGGTAATAGTGTATATTGCATGTTGGCAGAGAGTAATTGTATTTTGAGCCTCATATCAAAATTTCACAAATATCAATCGATTTTTATGAACCAAAACTCGAAAACAGCAAAATGGTGCCGAAATGGAAACGAATGGTAAAGGGATTTGCTATATCAAACAAAAAATGGGTTCAGAAAAAAAAATATAAAAGAGAGAAACATGAAATATAGTTGAGGATGTCGTTTTGGAAGATTATTATGACTTGGGAAGAGAAAATGACAAAGTAAGAAGATTTTTTTGGAAAATAAAAGTGATATTATTTAAGGGGTAGTAATAAATAAAGAGGGATAGTATAATAAGTTGCAAATACAATCTGTTATTAGCATCCTGATTAACTATCTAGCACATGGTAAACGTTTTAATGAGATTTTGTTACTAATCAGATCAAGATCTCTACCAAAATAATAGAAAACTCTGAATTTTACAGATTTTCTTCTGCCGAACATTGAGAATTTGATGTTGCTTTGAGAATTTCTGAAATTTTTATAACGTTTTTGTGAGTTTTTAATCGGCAATTAAATTTTTATATGCGTATATTCTCCCAAAAATAATGATGAATCTTTATTTGCGCGGCTAAATTTGACAAGTTTATTAAATTGAGGAGAATAACACACAGAGCTTATATGTGAACACTTGGAATACTTTTTTCCAATAAAAAAGCTAAAAAAAAACATATTTGTGATTAGATTTACCTATTTATCATCGACAACAACAAATTTTACGTTATAAAATGCTATACAATGGGAATATAATATATTATAATGAGTAAAGCACATCATGGCAAATCAATGTTTTTGACGCAAGATATACCTAATATTTTAATGAAATTTAGACTTTGTTAGCTAATTCTTTAATATATCATGCACAACATGATTTTATACATTGAGGTTCAATAACGTAGCAAAAAGTTAATCCAGTGAGTTAAAAAACGAGTTTCACCGACTTTGCGTATAAAAATTTAATTGCTCATAAAAATTCTTCCAAGGTCTCAAATCTTCCAAAAATTGAACAGGGAAAAAGTAGCTCTGTTCGAAAATAGAGCCTACCATCCAAACATTGTATATAGCATCACAGGCATTATTAGGTCGTAATGGATTAATTAAATATGTGTTTTTGATGGGTAAAATCATGAGATTTTTAGCAATTTACAAAAAAATATGAAAAATAATCGTTGCTTGGAAGATAAAATTTTAGGCGTTTTTGCATTTTCCTAAAGTTCTTTAAAAACGACATCCTTAAATATAGAGAAAGATTATAACAAAAATTCCAATGAACAAAATAAAAGTTCCCATTGGCTTTCAATTTATTGTCCATTTGTGTGATAACTTTTAAAGCAAAAGGTGACACGAATTTACTGATTCAATGAAAATATTTGTAAACAGAAATTTTAACCTCTGTGATGTGTAGATGATAATATGGACGATTGATTTTTCTAATAAAATTGTCAATCGTTAATAATGTTATTAGCATTGTTCTGCATCAAATATTAAAACCTAAAAAGTTTCACTTTTGAGAAGGTACACAAATATAAATTGTTTAAAACTAGTACTCTAATGGTGTAGATCATATGAAATATAATATTTCTCAAAAATTGAGAAGAAAGGAAAAAATCAAAAATTTAAAAATGTGGCATGAACATTACGAATTTTTCCAGCAATAGGGATTATTTTTCCAAAAGAAACTCGGCAGTGGCAGATATGGAACTGTTGACCTGGTCTTTAGCCAGCAATACAATGAGTGTTTTGTGTTGAAGAGAATTTCATCTGAAAACTTTAACGAAGCAGAACTCTAATGCTTGAAAACCGTCGATGACCCCAGAATAGTCAACCTCTACAACTACTACAAGATTGACCAAGAAGTTTACTTATTGATGGAATATTTCCCCAATGACTTGGAGAAACTAGTAGCTAAATCGAAATCGGATCCAAGTACTATAAGCCAATACGTCATGGATGTCGTTATGTGTGTAAAAACCTGTCATGACAGAAATATTGCGCATTCAGACATAAAACCTGCGAATTTCTTAGTAGACAAGTATGGAAGAATCAAAATTAGCGATTTTGGACTCTCTTCAGTCCATGAATCGAGATCAAAATGTTACAAAGGAACAAAGATGTTCATGACCCCCGAAATCTATTTGCAACAAGAATATAACCCGATGAAAGCCGATATTTGGGCACTTGGTGTAACACTCTATTTTATAGCAACTAGATATTATCCTTTCTACCTTAAAGATCCAACAATTGTTATGCAGAAGATCATGAACTTAAATACTGCGAAGATGTTGTCAAGGGCCCGTTGTTGAGACATGTCATTACAAAATGCTTGATTACCAATCCACATTACAGACCAACAATTGAAGAGATTTTAGAGCTTCCATATTTCAAGGCTGATGATTTTGTCCCTTCAGGACCAGTATTTGTCGGTCAGAGAAACTCATCTGTCTTGGTTCGTCCGAAAATCAACCAAAAGAGCGTTTTATACATGAAGCCACTAGCAGTTAACAAATCTTCTGTCACTGGAAGGAAAACACCATGCAAGCTGAAAGTTATCAAGATAAATTAATTGTAAATATTATTGTTAATTTTGTCGTTTCTTAATCATCCCTTTTTTCTTGCTTTTCACAATTCATACGTTGTTGTAAGAGCTGTTGTTAAATGAATAATTTTTGTTCATATTTTAAAAAACCTCCTCAAAAGAACAACATTTCAAGAATAACTCCAAGCGGAATATGGATTGGTTATGAATTTATTCCTATGTATTATGTTCAAATATGTTGCACTCGCTTAAGATTTTAGTCACAAAACAGCAATTCCTCACCTTGATGGGTTTTCTTAATAATGAAACTCTAAAATTCATTCACTAACTAATAGCACCTTAAATATAGTGGAGAAGATCAAATTGAATGAAATTTTCATTTCGATATTAAGTTTCATATTCATACACACATCTTAGTATCCATTTGGCACATCCATCACAGTCAGGTAATCAGATGAGAACACTAGCCTCGACGATGCCATGAAAAAAGAAAAGATGAAGCTCAACAATGTTGAAATCTGGTCTGCTACGAAGCTTCCATTTACTGGCAGTTAAATTGACCTATTGACGAGGCGTTTATACACTAGCAATCAAGTTCATTTCATTGTGTTAACAAATTCTTCAAATTATAGCTTGAAGCAGAGCTATCTCAGAGACAATCTGGCTGCAACGTTTTCTGCGGGGAAAAAAATATATTCCATGTTGTTTATAAACCAATGATATCATGTTCATCTTTTATAATGACTTTTTTTGCCAAATAACACTTTACAAGGCAAATATGCCAAAATCTATTTTACAATGAGACTCTACTCTGGGGAGGTGAATTCCTTAATGGAAACGTTAGAGAAATATCCAGAGGCGGCGTCAGTATTCAACAAATACCCAAAAAAGGATTTGTTTTCGCTCAATTGGAAACAAACGAAGCAGATTTTGGATTCTTTCAAGCCAATTCCTAAATTTTTGCTCGAAATTATTCCAGAATTGGGTATGTGCTTCCTAGCGAAATACATGATCGTCACATTTTACTCATTCTTCCCTGAAGAATTACTCCAATCATATCTTTTATTGATAGATAAACTGCCATCACAGGACCTGGATCTCGTCATTCATCTGATAGTATCCAGGCTCTCCGTTCCTCAACGAAAAGCGGCGATTTTTAAACTTCCTGATTGCGGTGCTACATTTCAGTTTTTAGGATCGATAATGAATAACGAGGATTTGTTTATTACGGTCTTCCAAAGAATCTTTTCATCGTTAAATTTAGTGCCATCGAACTTACAACCATTATTGATATCTTTATTACGAAAATCAATCGAATCTGGGGTAGCAAGACAGTATATTACGGATATAATCGAGATGTCAATACATTGTAAACCTGTTTTCATCACAAAACGCGTAAAAACTTGGATGCAAAAAGAATCTCCACCAAAATCTGTGTTGGATATTATTTTATCTGCGATTTGCGACTTCTATCCTACATCGTTAATGAAAATAGACTCAAAAGAACTACAAAACGTTTTACATCTTGTTTTCAAATCGAAAGAAGTTCCAATTTCTGCACTAAAATTGGTTTTACTGACGAATTCGCAAGTAACTCTGTCATTTCAACATATTTATACATTTCAAGCGCATGCTTCTGCATTACTTTTCGAATATATTTCTCGATTGAGTGAATCTGATTCTTTAAGTGTTTGGTTTTTAATACTTTCAAAAATTTCACAAATGGGAGTTAACAATCAGACAAGAGAATTCCTATTATCATGTTACGAAAATTATTTAATTGCGTGTCATTCGAATGTCATTTATATTACTGCAATCCAATCTGCGGGAACCATAGAGTGGTTCTTAGACTTCATAAAGAACATGACAGAGTCTATATATCACGTTGCATTGTTTTCCATTTTCATGCTTTTTTTCAGATCATTCGCGGAAATGGCGAAATTAGTTGCGAGTTATCCGGAGTTCCAACAGGAGTTTGAAATCGCCATTGATCGCATAAAGGACAAAGAGCTTTACTATCAGGCCGTTTTCTGGATATTAGACAGCTCCAGAGACTGTCCTTTCGATAAAGTTGTGTCTTTCAACGAAATCAAGAAAATTCATTTTCCTGCACCTTCATCGCCATTCGTTTTTGAAGTCGTTCCAGCAATTCTCAACACGTTGCTTAAAATTGCCGTTGCCGATTCAACACCTAAGAACTTACCACAGTCGCCAACGCCTCTGAGAATGTCTCTTGGATTAGAGAGAACTCATTCTCAAGTAAAATTGTTGCTGGATGACACAAGTGATGACAATATTACAGAATTCAAAGAGTACGACGATGAAGCGAATATGTCTATCATATGTCCAGTAGATCTCGAAGAGACAACAAAAATTAAACCATTGTTGACGATGTTTTTAACAAACATGATTCCGATGTATGAAGTTGATTCTTTATCATTTTTGATTCACTCACTTTCATCATCACAATGTTTACTGCCGATTGTTCCGTTTGCCGAAAAGAATGATTTATGCTTTAGATTTTTAACAAGAGCGTTAGCTTTATCTTGTCCGTTCCATGTTTTCGCAACGTTCTACGAAAAAATAAGCCATGACTTTAAGAAGACGATTGATTTTCTCGCTGGACTCGCCGAATACAGTCAAGTTGTGACAGACTTTCTTTATATCACATCCCCGATTCCTTTATCAACGACAATTCCTTGCAGCACATTGATAGTTTGGGTTCGTCCATTGAGTGATTCGAATATTCTCACGATACAAACGAAATGCGGAGATTTGATGATAACTATGTCTCCGTCAGAGATCAAATTCCCAATCAATGGTGGAAAGATGACATTGCCACCAAAAATTGGAGGCTGGATAATGCTTTCTATTATCTTTTTAGGCAACATTGTTCACATCGCGGCAAACGCGATGCCCATTAAGTTAACATATAGCAGTGATGTCGGAATGATACAAAACTTTACTATTGGCTCAGCAACATCTCATTTCGATTTACAAAGCGTCAGAGTTTTCAAGGTTTCATTATCTGAAGATGATATAATGCATGTTTTCGCTTTAGGTCCAAATTACATGGAATTTGTCAATCACAATCTCAATCAAATGGATTGCCAGCAGATTCCAGCTTTCTACACGAACAGCGGATATGTTTCATCGCAATATCTTCCATTCTTGAATTCTTTCAACGGGAAAACTCTCGAAACTAATGTTATGTCGCTGATGGAGCTTTCTTTGTCTCCGCCATATAAAATGGTCAGGCATTTAGCCAGAGGACCGCAGAAAGCAGCAATGGCGATAACAGTCGATAGAAGGAGATCCTACAGTTTCATGAATTCATTGCATTGTCACGGAGGATTACATCTTTTGTTACATTTCGCTGGTGAAGTCATTCTCAAGAAACCGGAACTGTCTTCTTTCCTATGGAAACTTTTGTCGAGATTGTTCAACACGTATCCCGATATCCACAGATTCTTCGAAGAGAAACACGCGTATTCATTAGTCGGCCATCTTCTGTGGTCCGGAACGATCAAACTCGATGAGTGCATGGAAATTTGTTTGAAGATGTTCGACGGGAAGTGGCACATTATCAATTCGTTCGTTCTCAAGGAATGGATATTAGAAGGCTTACTCTTCCACAGCGAAAGCAGCCAAGCTATAGAGAACTTAATTGCGTCATTGGATAATCCAAGAAACTTCGCAATCCTTAAATCAGCGAAAACATTCAACAAATTGATAAATCTTTTGTGCTCAAGCTGCAGACATTCCGCTGACTACTTAAAACTCATATCAACATTCGCTGTCAAACTGACTGAGCCAAGCACAGCGCAAGAACACACGCAGCTTGTTTTCGATAGATTAGTTTTGTACCATTTCAAGTTTGACAAAGAAAAAACTCAAGATAAGTCGGAACTCCTTAAGTTCAGATCAACGGACAGAATCCACAAACAGACATCAACAAAGATTCAACCAATAACTTCGATCGCTCTAATTAATGTTTTATCACAGATTTTGACACAATACAGTGATGTTAAAGTTGATTTGGAACTTCTATTACCAGCAGTCGTTACTTCTGTTCCCATTGTTCAAACGACATTAGTCATTGCTTTGATAAGACATCTTTCTGCGAGTTATCTTCAGTTGCTTGGATATATCTTGAAAATATTGCCTTACATCGAAGGGATTGACAAAGCAATATTTAATTTCCTGAATTCGATGCCAGAAGCAAACTTTGTCCAATTAACAACTTGTTTCTTTGCAATTGCTTGTCACAAAGAATCGTGTGGATTCTTAGAACGATTATGCAACTTCGCAACAGAGAAAACTCAAGCAACACTCGAATTGATTGTTATTGCGATGAATCAAATTTTAGACGTTATAAGGTTCACTGAAACAACAGAAAACATGCCTCTGTTTGACAGTGCACCGCCATCAGCAATGACTTACATGTCTTTGCTATTAGATCACGCGATAATCTTCAGTCAACCTGATTTGTTGTTCAAATTCTTTTTGTCGTTATTCTCCATTCCCGGCGTTGCTGTTTACAGACTTGCTTCTGTCTGCTTCACTATAATGACTTCGCTTTTGAGTTTAATCAGTAAACGCAATCAATGCATGAATAACTCCATTTCGCAAACAATCGTTCACATCACAACTTTCGCTTCATTTTTGATCCATAGAATACGATTGACTCCCGGTGCGATTAATCCATTCCTTCTGAACTTAATCCAGTCTTTTGTTACCGCTTTAATTGCTATCATCAATGTTTCGCAGACATCCGATTCAACAAACAGACTCGTAAACTTCATCGCTGATTTGTTCCACGTCGACGTCCCTCCGGCAATGATATCAGTCATCAAACAACAAATTTCATCGCTCGCTAAACTCCAGAAGGCAAAAAGATACACGGAAATGTGCGAAAGAATGGATGAACCGTCGATGCTCACACCAAACAAGTTCCTGATTCCTTTCCAGGATGATTTAGACAACTACGAGAAGAAGTGGCAAAGCAAAGATGGAATCGATAGAATTGGTCTGTTTTCTATCAGCTGTCGCTCAATCCATCACCAGACACAAGCGGCTGTTACACTGAACCTTTCGGATACTGAAGGAGACGCTGTTATCGATCTGTGGCACGACACATTCCACATTTTGCAGTTCCCTGGCTCCCTCATCTACAATCGGTGCCCAACGAAGTGGATGGTGTCGGACAGATCGCTGAACTTCCAGCAGAGATCAATTTTGATTCCTATGAATCCTTCGATAGATAAACCGTATCTCCAATATTGGAAAGCGAAGTATGAAACAGATCCTGAACCAGAAGTTCGCTTAACAATCAAAGAAGTCTTCAAATACACTCCCGTCTCATTGCACATGGCAAACGATGTCGAATTCAGCAGCCACGCGTTCAGATTGAGCGGGATTTCTAACTTCGATGGCGTTCTGATTGTCCTTCACAACACATTGAGATTCTATCAGAGAACAAAGGCGACATCAGAGACCTGTGATGTTGTTTTAACAATCCCAATCAGTAAAATTATTTCGCTCAAACTCAAAGCGTTCAGACATCAGCCAACGGGTGTTGAATTAACGTGCAAAGACGCGACGTGTTACATCTTTGCTTTCGACACTGTCAATCTCAGAGATATCTTCGTCGATGTTATGGAATCACGTCAACTTCAAGCGATTAAATCAGTCAACAAGAAAGAACTCGATCAAGCAACGAAGCATTGGGTTGAAGGCCAAATGTCGAACTTCGATTATCTCCTTTATCTCAACCAAGTCAGCGGCCGTTCGTGGTATGATTTCACGCAATACCCGATATTCCCGTGGGTCATAAAGAACTACAAAAGCGACAAAATCGACTTAAGCGATCCATCGAATTACAGAGATTTCACGTATCCGATATTCGCGCAGACCGATGAACAGAAGGAACAGTGTATGTCATATTACAGCACAACGGCAGCGCTTTCAAATGAACCTCATTGCACGCCGAACTATATTTCCAATGTCGGGAGCACAATTTACTTCTTAGTTCGCGCAGAGCCATTCACTAACGAAGAGATATCATTCCAAAACGGATCTCTCGATGCAGCAGACAGAACATTCCAAGCGTTCGACATTTCTTATGCGTTGATGACAGCTCCAGGCAACAAAAATGCTTTGGAATTGATTCCCGAGTTTTACTTCCACCCGGAACTCCTGAAGAACATCAATCAAATAGATTTCCCGTATTCGCCGATCACAGGAAGGACAGTTGATGATGTTGTTCTTCCCCCATGGGCGCCAACGCCAAGAGAGTTCGTCCAGATAATGAAGAAAGCTTTGGAGTCTCCATACGTTTCACTGCAGCTCAACGATTGGATCGACTTAGTTTGGGGCTACAGAAGACGCGGAGAGCCCGCTTTAGAAAGATGCAATGTGTTCCAGAGCACTGTTTACCAATTCGACCCACGCGACGTCATCGGAGACAGAATCCTATTCAAAGCGCTCAGCGGACAGATCCACAACTGCGGACAAGCAGCAGCGCAGATTTTCACGACTCCCCATCCAAAGAGAAACGATTCTCAAACGCCACTGAAAGGAGAACTTCAGTTTCACTCTTTGAGAAAGCCAATCGCTTCAGAGCGTAATGTTCTCCAATTCTCTCTCGCATCCGACCGCTGGATTCCGATCGTCAGCGACAAAACGCCGCTCAAAGCGCTGCGATTAGTCGGAGGGAATCTCGAAGCAAACAAGAACGGACAAATTGCGACAGCCGTCGCTTTCACCGATGATATCGCTGTCACATGCTTCGATGTGATGGGAACTACAATTGTGACTGGACACACGATGCCTGTAATCAATGTTTGGAAAGTTAGAGACAGTTTGGAGTTGTTCTTAACATTAAGAGGCCATTTAGTTGGAATTTCTGCTGTTTCTATTTTCGCGCAGCCGTGGTCAATGCTCGCCGCTGGGCACGAAGATGGCTGCGTTTCTTTGTTCTCTATGTGCCCAACGAGATTCTTGAGAGTCCTCAATGGCTGTTCGAGAATGAGAGTTTCGTTCGTGAAAATATGTTCATCGAATGGAGATTTCATTGTCGTCCAAGCAAAAGATAAGATGAGTGTGATCACGCTGTGGTCAGTTAACGGAGAGTTCGTCAACACTATAACCCTCGAAACAGAAGCCCTCGACGCTGTCGCAACATCGTTCGTTGAAGGAGTGAAACCAAACTACATTTTCTTGCTCGGCGCGGATTCGATTGTTTATGCGTTCGCTGAGAGTGATTTAGTTCTCATTGGAACATTCGAATTGAATCATCCACAGCCTGTGTCGCTATTCCACGAGAAGGACAAAAGCGTGCTTTTTGTTATGCACGCGGATAATTTCCTTTCATGCTGGAGAATTGTTTAGTTTTTTGTTAAATTTTTTTGTGTTTTTTAATTCTTCTTTTTCATCCCTTCAAACTCATTATTTGATTGTAATACTATGACCACATATACACATACTTAAACATATTATTATCATAAAGGAATTATTACATTATATTTATTTTATTATAAGATATATCTCGAAAATGGTAAAATATTAAATTACCGCTTAATACTTATAGAATAGATATACATACTTAAATGTATTATTGTAATAAAAGAATTATTGTAATATCTTTATTTTATTATAAGATAAATCTAGAAAATGATAAAATGCTAAATAATAGCATAATACAATAAATATATATTCACTTACTAAAATATATTCTTTGTGTGAAGCAACTACTGTAATATCTAATTTTGTTCTGAAGATATATCAGGAAAATGGTTAATTATTAAAAATTAAACTAATACTTATAGAGTAGATAGATATATGGCATGTGATTACAACGATATGATTTTAAAGAGTTGATATTGAAAAAAATTCGTTAGTATTGAATCAAAAATAATTTGTTTTTGTTTATCTGTTATATAACTTCCATTCGATTATATTGTTGGTCTATAGTATGTCTTTAAAGGGATGAAGTCAAATAATTTGTAATATTATATGCATTTATCATATCATCGATTAAAAGCTATATCAAAGCAATATGTGATTTCCGGTTGAAAAATATAATAATTAGACTGAACAGTTAACTTCATATTTGAATTATCAAATCCGTGAAAATATATGAAATTTATGATTTAAGATAATGGATATCTGTGAAAAACTCCTCTATTCGAACACTTATCCGGCATTTCTTTTCGTAAACTCGAAAAAAAATGAAAATGAAATTGATATTGTTTTCGGGGATGTTGACTATTAAGTCCACATTTCAAAATCTGAGGCCCAAAAACCTCCAAAAGTCTTTCGAATGGTCATTTTTTCAAGCAATATCTTGGCCAAATATCAAATAAACAGAACCGTGCACAAGACAGCTGCAAGAATGTTTGCTATGATATAAAAAAGCGACTTGTAAAGCAACGAACGTATGATTTGATATGAGAAAATATTTCAATATTAGTTTAGCGGAAACGAGTATTTCGTAGTTCACCGTGCAACGTCGTCCGAGCTCTTTCCGAATCTGGTGAGTTGGCCGAAAATCGCGACGATAAAGATCGTCAAATTTTATCTATAATGGGAAGAAACTGGAGCGCTTCAGAAGACGCCGAGCTGATCAAATTAACGCGGAAATATGGTAAGCAGTGGGGTGTAATCGCGAGCCACATGAAAAACAGAAGCGCTGCACAGGTCCTTGCTCGATGGGAAAAATGTCTTGATCCCGTTATAGTCAAAGGACCGTTCACGGAACAGGAGGATGACCTCATCAGACAGTTCGTAAAAGAGAACGGGCCTCAAAACTGGCCGAAAATTACGGGATTCCTACCAAACAGAAGTCCGAAGCAATGCAGGGAGCGCTGGTTCAACCATCTCGACCCGTCGGTCATAAAACACGCGTGGACACCCGAGGAGGACGAAACGATCTTCCACAACTACCAGAAGCTCGGACCAAAGTGGTCGGTGATCGCAAAAATGATTCCCGGCAGAACTGACAACGCGATAAAGAACAGGTGGAACTCGTCGCTTTCTAAGAGGATATCCGTTCTGCCGGGCAAGAAAGAAGTGTTATTACCTGATAAATCGAAGAAGAGAAAAATCTCTCAAGAAGTCAAGAAGGAGGAGGAAAGTAAGACGCCAAAACAGGAGGAAACTTTTGACCCCTTCGCGCTGCCCTCACCTCACTTACAGAAGGCTGATAATAGTCGTTTGAATTCTCCAGATACTCCAATCTTGGGTTTCAACACGACACCTGGCGCTTTCGGAGGCTTGATAATCTCCCCTGCGCTTGCGGTACATCCTGTTGGATGCTTTATTTTTTAAAATTTCTTTTCGTAGCTTTTATTTTTTCCTTTAACGTATTTTAAAATATAAATTAATACATTAAAATTCTGAGGTCGACCGTTTAGCCTCATTTTTTCACATTTCGTCTTTAATGCTGTATTTACTTATACCAAATGATATTTCATCATTATTTGTTATTGAGGGGGATTTTTAGTAAAGCAGGGGTAAAGTTAATTATTGCTCTGTTCTTGTTGTATATCGAAAATAACGTCCAAATAAAATCTGAATCTCTAATTTCCTAAAGATTATGTGATAATCCGCTATGACATTCAACAAATTTTTCTTCATATTTTGCTTTTTTCATAAAAATTACCTTTTAGCTTTAATTTTTAATGATCTTAAATAAACAGATGTGCTATGTAATAGTTAAAGAGGATATTTCACAATGTGAGTACATGTTTATTCTATATTATTGTTTTTAGATAAACAATAAGTTATCAATCAAATGGTAATACAATGACAGATAGTGACAAGCTATCGATTGATATGTAAAGATTTCTTGCATGTCGATAAATTTTGAGGATAAAATTGCAGGGGCATAATTTCTGTTCGAAATAAACATCGAGGATATTGAGAAGAGTTAAATAACTTTGTACCCATGGGTAATTGAGAGTCAACATGTGTTAACAACTCAGATAAAAAGCTTGGATATCTTAACAATTCGATATTAAACGTCCGTTTGTCTGTTTCTTGAATTTATTTCTTGTGATGAATTGAATTGCTTATGATAAACTTTCAGAACTTTCTAAATTCTTTCATTAGAATCCCATAACTCTTACACACATAATCAGATACGTTTTTAAATATATTCTTTCTGATAATGAAGGTATTTGATTATTTAGATATCATCATCGATATGTCTTTGAAGTTTGTGAGCGATATTTCATCAGTAGTTTTGAAGTTGATCGATAAACAAGCATGCACTGTTGTTGGTAAATGCATTGTGGTGGGTTGGTTTGTAAGCACCGTTGAAGGTGACTTTGGAGAAAATTTATTGCCAAATCAAAATGAAAAACTCTTAAAATTGTGCTGAGAACTTGCTATGTATTGTACGCTGTATATAAAAAACAAGTTTTTGTGTGATTTCATGAGAATCTTGAAAAAATCCAAGATTATCTTGATGCGAAAAAGTTTGCACCAGCCTGCACATTAATCAATATGGCTAAATGTAACGAACCACACTGTCTTTTGTGCTTTATCCATTCGCTCCCCTCCGCCCTGCGCCATGGTGAAAAGTGGCGCAGCCGATTCAATTCTCGATACAGCGCCACCTTGCGCCATGGCGTAGGGTGGCGCTAAATAGAATGCCCAAAGCGGCGCTTCCTTATTATAATCAGCATATGCTAGTATATCAAAATATGAAGGTTTGCTCAAATAAAATACTTTTAAAAAGATCAAAAACACTTTATCAAATTATCGAAATTTTGCACAATTTGTTATTTTTTCATGTCAATAAAGCATATTTACATGACAGTAAGAGTATGTTTACATGACAGGAAAAATTAATCCTCCAAAACATGCGGTCACCCGTGGCGCTGGCGAACCATATGGCGCATAAATTCCTGCGCCAATGTGGCATGTATACATGTGCTATAACCAAATATCACAAGAACTTCTCTTAAATTTTTAAATCAGAAGTAAAAAATATAAACCGACTTTTTATAGCTTTTGAATATTCACATTGAAATTTTTGAATGTTGGAAGTGCCAATCCAAAATTTCTATAAATATATAACCAGCAGCAAAAATTACCGCATGTGATAATAATTCATTGAATTTTTACACTTTTTTTCATGATTCTTGACATTGACGAAAAGCTTTTTCCTGGATTTAATCATTTCAAGAAAATCGGCGAAGGAGGTTTCGGAAAGGTATTCACAGCGATCAACACCAAGACAAACATTATGATTGCAATAAAAACTATTGATAAGATCAATTTAATGACACAGGCAAATCGAAATGTACTACAATCGGAATTATCTATATACAACTCAGTCGAGCACCCGTTTTTAACCCAGTTTTACGCAGCTACTGAAGATAATGCGGGATTTTATTTTGCTCTTGAGTGTGGCGAAAAAGGCTCGCTATTGGATAGGATTGTATCGGTAAAGAAGCTCAAGGAGCCCCAAGCATGCAAAATATTCTGTGAAATATTATCTGCCCTAAAATATTTACACAACACAGCAAATATTGTTCATCGCGACATCAAGGCCGAAAACATTGTTGTTGATTCCAATGATGATATCAGACTTATTGATTTTGGTTTATCATCTTTCATGAATGCGAATAATGAACTTAACGAAATCTGTGGCACATTCCCATATAGCTCCCCAGAGATGCTGCGTGGGATTCCGTACACAAAATCGGTTGATATATGGTCTTGCGGAATTTTACTTTATTTAATGGTTACAGGTGCATTTCCATTTAACGGATCCAATCAGAAAGAGATCAAGCAGAACATTTGCTTCAAGGAGCCTCAAATTCCAACGAATTTATCGCCAGATCTTCAAGATTTAATTTTAAAATTATTAAATAAGGAGCCTAGCGAAAGAATCACAATTGAAGAAATATCGACGCATCCATGGATACTCGCAAACAGATGTTCATATTATTTAACTCATCAGTTCGACGAAAATCTCAAATATTGCATCACACCACACCAAAAGTCAGACATTAACTTTGCAATTTTCAATAACCTGACAAAGAACGGTTACGATGTTACAACACTCGAAGATGACCTATTTTCGGGCAGATTCACAGAATGCACGATATTATACAAGTATTTCCTCAAGAGGCAATACCTGATAAGAATGCATTCACCGGAAGAAATTCGAGCTGGAAAGAACTTAATGCATAATGTGAGGAAAGTGATGACTTGTCAAGTCGAAAAAACAGCACCATGCATACATAACTCAGCCATACCTGCCTTCAAATCCAATCCCAATAGAACCGTAAGAACGAGATCTGCGTCGGTCTCGTTGAAGTTTAACATAAATCACGATAACTCTTCGTCCATCTCAGGGCTCCCGGCTTTAACTCCATCCCCCAAGATTAAGAAGATCGGATTCCAACTTTGAAATTAATAGAAAAGAATGAAATATAAAAATTTGTTTGTTTTGTGTTATTTATTCTATGATATTTCGCTTCCTTATGGTAAGCATATTACCATATCAAACAGAATAAAGCTCAATGGCCATAATTATGATATGATCAAAAAATGGATGTAAAGTGTCAGAAAATATCTGTCAGAAAAAAACCAAAAATGATGAACAAAATAGTAATAAGTGAACATAAGGAGAATGGGAAATTATAGATATGTTCTGTATAACATAGAGAAGCTCAAAGGTATATGTCGTAAAGCAAGTTCAATGTTGGAATAAAGGTGAAAAATGAGAAATAAGGTATTTGTAAAACTATTTGACATGTAAACGGTCAAATTGTTTTGAGAATTGAGGTTGAAAAATTGGTCATTTTTCAATAACCAAAAATTTCAATGCGGGAAACCTCTCTCAGCGATAGCGGAGCACCACACATCAAAAAAAGAGATTTTTTTGAATATTGGCAAGTAAATTATGTCACTTTTCCTTGAAAATGCGTCACCTTTCAGATAACGTTTAAAAATAATACTAATATAATTTTCATCTATATTTAATGATGCTAATATTGGTATCAAAAATTATTTCAATTCAAAAGAGGACAATAAAGATATATTTTCATTCAAAAAATAAATTAGATGGTTCTCAATTTTTGTTTTAGATTCTACGGTTTCCCTCAAAATAAATGTTTCATTGAAAATCAAATCATCTCCATTTATCTTCTTGATTCGAAATTCCAAAAATAATTTTAAAGGATTTTTTGATAATGGTCGTTTTCGGCAGATATTAAGGATGTAAACAACAATTGAATTATAATTTTGAGTGGAACATTTTAAATTTTTTTCAAATAATTCACAAAATATCATTCTAAAAAAATTATGAACTCACGCGAAATAGAGTACTTTGCTTCTCAAGAGATTAAACTGCTGCGTATTCTCGGTCGAGGTTCATTCGGTGTCGTGTTCCATGTTTTTTCCTCTCACTACAATTGCGAATTTGCGCTGAAAAAAATCCCCGAAAAAGCTTTCTCGACTATGGAGCTTGAATGCTTAATCGAAATCGACACCCCAAGAAAGACACAGCTCTACAAATACTATAAGTATGATGGAAGTATTTATTTGCTGCTGGAATATTGCCCTCTTGACTTATTAAAGGTATTGAAATCCAAAGAGGTTTTAACAGCGGATAACTTCATGAGGTACGTCAAAGACGTGGTTCTTGCTGTTAAAGCTTGCCATGATTTAAACATCGCGCACTCGGATATCAAACCAAGCAACTTTTTGATTGACCAATACGGCAGAGTGAAGATCACAGACTTCGGTTTATCCTCAATATACAAAGGCGATCCTGTATCATTCGCATTTAGCGGCACTCGTCTTTATATGGCACCTGAAATATTCGCAAGAGGTTCCTACAATCCTATTATCGCTGATATATGGGCACTTGGCGTTATGATATTCTATATGGCAACAAAAGATCATCCATTCATGTCCCAGAACGAAGAAATGCTTTCTTACGTCATCTGCAAGGGTAAGTATAAGGATGATAAAGTTGAAAATGCTGACTTACGTGCTGTTATAGCGAGATGTTTGACAGTCGATCCAAAACATCGTGCAACAATAGATGAACTATTGGAAATGCCATACTTCAATCAGGCGACAACATTACCACCAATCCAAAGCTCTAAATCGCGTCTTACACTCAAAATGTTGCAACCAGAAAAGTTGATTGTCAAGCCTAAAATTCCCGAAGTCAAGTCAATCACCTCAATGGGATCTGCATTCTATAGAAATAACAGCAGCTCACGCCTGAGATTAACAATTCCAAAGACTAAATCATCTGCTCAGATGTCGTTTCCAGAGAACAATACTATAGAGGAAATCAATTAATTGTTTTGTTTGAATGTTTGTTAAATATAAAATTTAGCGTTTCGATATTGTTTTATTATACATCCTGATATCTATCTGAACATCTTTTTCTTCTCAAGGAAATATATTTTCTAATATAGTTTTGATCAAATGAAAGAATTTATTATAAAACATACAATATGTTACTCAAATCGATTAAATTGCATAGGAATTGTTATTGATTAGAGTAGTGTAAGAGATGGAGTGTTGAACTACGGATGTATTTCTATAATTTAATTTATCAATAACAAGCATTTAACGTTATGTTATGTTTTTATCTAAAAACACTATGTCATGTAAAGTTTACATGCCAGTTTTGTTTAGTTAAAAATTGCAAAAATTGTGAAAATTCGAGATATAAATAAGGTTATCAGCAAGATTTCCATGTGCATTGGAAATGTGAAGTACTATGTAATGGGATATGCGAATATACATCATGCTCGATGAGCCTCTAAAGTAATTTATAGAAATAAATTGGGTGAAGGTGTAAATATAATTAAAAGATATAAAATTGCAGCGACTGAGCTCCGAAATCAAGCACAGATATCCAAATGGATGATAGATTCGAAATAGCTAATGTTGAATTTTGCTGATTTTTGAAAGTTCAAGTAACCTGTAAAGAAAATGGGGAACCTTATTCTAAAAAGGAGCGTGAGAAAAGAAAAAAGTACACTTTTTCCTTTTCTTTTTTTTTGCGCCGTTTTTAGAATTGAGCGAAGCTCAACTAGAACTTATTGAACTTTAAAAAGTCCGTAAGTTATGAAAAAATTAGACCGAACAATTGATTTTGGTAACTTATTGAAAAAATGAGAGGAAACATTAGTGAAACACGCTTTAGGAAAAAATAATTGCGATATTCGGATTCAGCACACAGAATGGATATCTAACGTGTTACTATAATTGAAAAATAAATCGAGATTCGAGTATCTCAAAATTTACTCGATTAAAACTACGTTTTTATTAAAAATATGGAAATAATATATATGATTTAATGGAGAATTCCAAAAAAGTCAAATATTTTATATATATAATATTTATTCTTCATAGATCACTTATCACTGAGATAAATGATGCTTAGAAGGAAAAAATTTGGTTGTAGATAACATTGGTAAATAAGCTGTATTTTTCACACATGTATAACTCTAAAGACAGCGAAATCAGTCTTAAGTCGAAGAGAAACAGAGGTTTCCGTGTTAGATCTTGAACCGTGACAACTTTTAGGAAATTGAAATCTTTTCCATTAAAAGATCTGGGCGTGAAAAAGGGGTATAAATTAAGGATAGCGCAAGAATAAATTTTTATAATTCAAATGAATACTAACAAAAAGATAAAACCAAAATGACATAAAAGTTAGATTGATTCTGGCTTTCTATTCAACAGGGAAGAAATGTTGAAAACTGATTCGAATGGTTCGATTTCCACTTCACTCTCACTCTGAGACTCAGATGATGTTGGCGAAGCAATCTTTGGATCGTTGGACCTGATGCACCAGCGGCGTGGTGTTGGAAGATGCCTTCCGAATCTTCTTGAGAAGTCGGTAAGGATCTGGTTATCTTCGTTCAAAATTCTTGCGTGATAGTATCCGGACTTGTGGAAGCAACCGTTGAGGCAAGACTTGGAGCGTCCCATAAACATTTTCAGCCTCTCAGTATTTACCAACATGTAGTTAGATCCGAACTGTACACCACAAGCAACTCCGCGATCGAAGTCCGTATAATCACCTCTGCAGACGAAATTCTGGATGAGCATGATGTGCTTTTGGAATGTATTAAGTGCCATGTTGCGTTTGTTCCTGTCGCTGGCGAACTTGAAGTAAGCAGACAACCTGAGAAATTCGCATTGATCTGGGAAAGAAAGCTGAAGAACTAAAGGATCAGTGGAGAACTGCATGTCATCGAACTGACAAAACTCCATGTGAGCCTTCTGTAGTTGTGAGTAGTTCTGTACTGCGAGCATTGAAGAATAATGGCAAAAAGGTCTTTCCATTGTGAGGAATTGTGACGGTGCACTCAATTAATAATCGTAGTCATTGAAAGATTTATTAATGAACATTCAATTGAAGGACATGCAAAACTTTGATTGATATAGACCGTATGTACTGTGTTACTATGAAAAAGGCAAAAGACCAGTTTTGATATCAATTCATGGCCACTTTTGTGCTTAATTTTTTTCTATTAGAAATAATATGATGTAAATATATTTTATCCCTCATAAATAATATAATGAACACTAAATTTTTTTGAAAGAAAAAACAATTAAAAATGTTAACATATATAGCAATAAAGAATAATTTATAAAGAAAAACATTTTTGAATTCGTTTATTTAAAAATGCAAATGCGTTGATTACACTTAGCTGATAACGTTTTGTTTTGGAGAAATCATTATATATAACCGCCAAGTTTTTCACAAAATTAATTCGCGGTCATCGTTTTGATTTTGTCGAAATTCCTTGAGATTTCGCTTTGCTCGGGCATACTAAAGCTGTAATTCAACAGAAAATTTAAGACTTATTGATATATCAATTTTTTTTGATGATGATTGGTCGAACATTGCAAAAAGTTTTTTATCTTAAATTTATGCACTTTAATATATAGAGTACCAAAATGTTTTGATATTTTCAAAGTGAAATAATCGTTTTATGTCAAAATTTTAAAATTAAATATCAAATGAGATATATTGTATTGATTTAAATTTTGAAAATAAAATAATCGTTCGCTTCTTGTCAAACTGAAAAATATTTTACTGCTTTCACAGTATAGAACAAACCACATTACAATTTTTGAAACATTCAAAGTGAAATAATCGTTGAAAGTGACACAACCGCTGACCTAAAATCAAATAATCTCTTTATATATATCTCTACCTTTATGATTTTGCATTTTCAAAGTGAAATAGTCGTTGAAAACTGCTAAAACCGTTTTTAGTATGCTATACATCAATTGCATATTAATATTATCTATTTTCTCATTTCAAACGAATATAATCGGTTAATTTACGTAACAGTAAATCTCAAAATACTCCATATCATAGAAAGAAACAAGATAAAGCGTTTACGATAATTTTATATGAAAAAACCGAAATTCTCAATAACTTTTTACAAATGTCATATATAAGCTACAATTTTGATCTAGGTACTCTACGGGCGTGTCACTCATAATATTGAGGGGGACCCCTTGAAAAAATTGAGAGAAGTGCCTAGATTCAAAAAGTAGTTTAATTTAAATATTTGCCATAACTATTTCTATTTTCGCAAAAAAATTGTTCCATCGATCACAAAACTGCCTTCGGAGGCGGATATCAGAGTTCATCTGCCTCAATAGTCCATGTTTGGAAGTCAAATTTCACATTATTGATATCTGTTTCACACCATTTCTCTCATGAATGCTCAACAAATCTTGCATCATTTATCTCTCGAGCAAAAAGTGGGGCAGATGTTTATGCTGAATGTCGATGGCAAGATACTGGATGACGAGCAGCTTGGTTTGATCAAAAAATATCATCTTGGAAATTTGATTTTATTTTCAAAAAACTTGGGAACTCATGAACAGATCAAAGAACTGACTGAGAAGTTCCAGGACTATTCAAAAACAGAGTTTGGAGTTCCAGCTTTCATTTCAACAGATATGGAAGGCGGAAATGTCTTAAGATTCGGTTCTGACCTTCCTAAGTTCCCTGGTGCTGCTGCTGTTGCGTCTGTAGGTTCTCTTGATAAGTGTGAGAAGTTGTCTGAAGCTGTATCAAAAGATTTATTGAGTTTAGGCATTAACATGAATTTGGCGCCTGTTTGCGATGTAAATGATAGCGCCATCAATCCAGTAATTGGTGCACGTTCATATGGAGATAATTCTGATGTTGTCTCAAGATTTATCAAATCTCACATCAAAGGACACAAGAAAGACGGCTGTTTAACATGTGCAAAGCATTTTCCAGGTCATGGAAGCACAACACAAGACTCACACGAAGCGTTACCTCACATTACACACAGTTATGAAGAATTCATGCAAAAAGATATTCCTCCTTTTGTAGAAGCCATAGAAGCAGGTGTGGATGCTGTTATGACGGCACATCTGCTTACACCGATAGATCCAGAAAATCCAGCTTCGCTCTCTCCAAAAGTTATTAATTTCCTTAGAAATGAACTTCATTACCAAGGATTGGTTGTCACAGATTCACTCGCTATGAAAGGTGTCGCGATGCAGGAAATGGATGTTGCTGTGAGAAAAGCAATTTTAGCCGGAAATGACATTTTAATTGCAAATGCTGATGATGTGTTTTCTATTTATACACTGATAGAGAAGGCCGTAGAAGATGTGAAAAACGGCTTAATTAACCAAAAACTCATTGATGATGCATGTATGAGAATATTAACAGCCAAGCTTAAGCTTAACAACCAGAACACAGCTGATTATAATCCCACTGATACTGTTAATATCGCTAAGGATATCAGCACACATTCTATTGCAGCTTTTAGAGATCTTCACAATTTGATTCCATTGAAGTCGAAGAAAGTTTTATGCGTTAGCTGCAAGAATTGGGCTCGAATTTCTTCTTTCGAGAATAACTTCAACAAGTCATTTAGTGAAGTTTTTAAGGAGAAAATTAGTTATCCAATTGAAATTGTTGAAATAAGTCCAGATCCAACAGAGGAAGAGATCGGTACAGCTCTGCAATTAGCAAAAACAGCTGATGTTGTTGTTTTCACTCCTTTGAGAATAATTATTTTTAAGGAGCAACAAAAACTTCTCAATAAGCTTCTCAAAGTCAACGAAAACCTTATATATGTTTCGCTCTTTGATCCATATGAAGTTAGACTTCTTAATGATGTTCCTTCAATAATTATTGGGTTCGAATATAATGAACTCAGCATTGAATCAACAATCAACGTTTTAACCGGTGCCAAAGAGGCAACGGGTCATTTTAACATCCAACAATAAAATATTTGTTTTATTTAAATTAAATTAACATGATTCGATATTTTAAATAACAACAATATAAAGCATGCAAGGTATACATAAATATAAGCATATTCAAACAACTCTATTCATCGATGATATTGATATATTTTGCAAATATTTTCAAACATAGTGATTTCAACTTTAATTGCATGCTCACAACATAATGAGATAAAAATTTGATCATTTTTATCATTTGTTATTCTAATTGCTTTTGGAATGGAATGAAGATTAATACAGAAATGAAAATCATTATGACTGCAAGACCTTGAATTTTTAGATGGTCTGTGAAGCTGTTGAGGCTGTGTGCGAGAGATCTTGTCGATATTTGAAGAAATGTTGGCTGTTTTGATAGAAATTCATAATATTTCTTTTTTCCTTTATCACAATTTTCTATATCAAGAGGATATTTATTTGAATTTGGTTTATTACATTTAAACTCAGCAATTATTTTTTTATATTCTGCAGAAGCTTTGCGTTTTGCTGACCATTGTTCTATTATTCCAGAAAACATAGAAAAAAGAAAATAAATGCAGAAAGTGAGTATCATTACTAAAAGTAAAATTGATGTCAATATTTTCAAAATAAGAACGACAAATGACATTTTGCTCTTTTGATTCTGTAGTGATTGGAACCGCATTGATGACATTCTATTTGCTATTTGTTGATTTTTGCGTGTTGGAGCAATTATTCTCGTTTCATCCGAATTCCTCCTTGAACTGGACGAAGAAATCGGCTGAGAAACGTAATTTGTCCTCACTACATCCTTTTCAGTCATTCACTTGAAGTAGTTTTAAAAATTTTATTTTACATGTCATAGCAAATTTTACATGACAAATTATTTTTTCTCACATCGAAAACTCGATTATTAATTCATTATTTTACGAAATTAAGCATTGATACATCATTTCATAATGATATTAAACTTTGGGAAGAAATTTGAAAGTCAAATCTTGTCTCCATTCATTCTTTATTTGAGAATAAGCCAACAGTTCAGATCGATCAGAACAGAATGAAATTATTCGATCAGCTCTTCTTCAAATTCCCAGCTGATCCATATGAGCTCTTCAATTGCGATCAGACATCCCCTGATGATTGGATGAAAGCCGCCTTTTAAAGGCTCGTGTTATTATCCGAATATTTAGTTGTTCCTAATAAGCTACGCCTTGATTAATGTTTAAACTGTTTTTATTTCCTTCAATCGAGAGATCTTTTTCTCTTTAATTCTTCACACATCCGTTTTTCAAAATGTTGTAATTTTCCATTTATTCAAAGATGTTAGTAACCAACCGATTTTCAATCTTCAGCAGTCGAAGCGACTTGTTCCTATCGCATCCCAGCATCCTTTGGAAAGATTTTAAAATTTGAAGTCTTTATTTATAGATATTGAGCTATTTATCTTATACAGAACTACTCAACTCAATGTGTTAAAACATGGAACCACAAGATAAGAATGGAATAAAGGTTTAATTAGAAAACTAATATATAAAGTTGTTTATAGCAATATCTCTCTTGTATTTTAAATCTACTCACTAATCATTGTAAAAATACAATATTAGAAATAGCCATTGTTCCTAAAATTTGATCGAAATATTTTTCTCTTTTTGCAATATTGGTCAAATCAGGCTTATTATCTGCCATCATTGACAAATCGAAGAAAGTATTAATTTAGTCAATATTTTGTAATGTCATTCGTATTTAAACAAAAATTCATTTTTTGATTTTTACTTCAATAGAACAAAATAACGAAGATAAAATTATAACATTGCTTGAGAAAAGTTTAGTTATCTATGCAGTTTCTATTAAAAACAAATATCAATAAAGTTAAAAGACAGATATATTTAGTATTTCATGCCAAGAAAGGACGTTTTCTCCATTCCACGGACAAAAGCAAATGTCGGTGGAATGTTTGAGATAAGCTTGAGGATGTCGAGATAGATTTCTGGATCCATGTCATCATTTGGGACGAAGAGTGTCGAAATAACGAGCGTGGGCTTGCTCGAGAACTCTCTGATCATATCTGCGAAGAGGAGGAAGCGCGTGTACGATTTATCTGACGCGCTCTTCTTTGTCATGTTCTCCCAATATGCTGTAGAGAACGCAGAAGGCCTCATCTTCCTCTCGCACAGCTCTCTTCCCACGACTTCACACTTAATACGGAATCTCTCGCAGAGTTTCTCTGTTCGGTAGACACTCTACTCGACGGTGTCACCGTTTCCTGTGTACGCGACAGTGATGATCCTGATCTTCTTCTTCATCATTTAGCGATAATGTAGCCGGCGAGAACAGTGAGGCCTCCTTCATCAGAGAGCCAGTAGATGTCTATGTACTCACTGCTGCTGTTGATGTCGAATGGCCTCATTGCGAGAATGAGGCCGTACTTTGCCTTGAGGATTTCCAATACCATCGAATACACTTCGTCGCTTGGCCTTCCGTTAAGGTTCATGAACACCGTGTTTGGCCTGAACACTCCTATGCCAGAGGTCAGTATCTGCCTCGTGAGCGCATTCACGTTGTTTACAACCATCACAGTTTCGTAGAAACAGTTGTGTTTGTCTGCGAAGTACTTCTGCGCGTTATTCCTCATTTCCATCGCCAAGTTGATGCCGTTCATTTCGTTAACCACTTGGCTGACAATGCAGAAGCCTTCGCCGCCGAGAACGATGCCTATGAACTGCAGCGATGTCTCTTCGAACTTTTCTTCTTCGCTGACAATTGTCAAAAGATTGATCCGAAAAATCTTCGGATTTTGATCGATTCTTTGTGTGCCTAAAGCGTGGGTGAACGCACTGTAGAACGATTTCGCCTGGATTAAGGAGCCACAATTCTTATCGGAGCCTTGTTTATAACAGATATAATAGATGACAGCAAAAATGATCCAATTAATTATTGTCAAAACCCATGAGATCATGAAGCAGAGCACCAGGGTAATGAAAGAACCAAACAGAGACAACCACGGCGACCAGTATTTGGCTTTAGGACGCCATCCTGTGATGTGGCTGCAAGAAATTGTCCACACGCACCAATTGAAGACGACGAACATCGTCAAGAAGAAAATTGTATTGATGTTTGATGTGAAGTCCAAATTACCAATGCCGACGAAAACTGCTGTGATACTCAATGGAACCCAGTAATCATAGTGCCTTTTGATCTTTGGAAGCAATTCGCCGTTGGCCATATCATCGATGAGCCATGTTGTGTATCCTATGTTACCCAATGAGCGATGAACACCATAAATTATGATAGCAACAAATCAAATCCATTTGTTCAAGTTGAAGGAGAGAATCGGGTTACCGAGAGGGCTCTGAAGGAACTCAGAAGTACCGCAGACACCCAATAATATGATTTTCACGTGCCAAATTATTAATGATAAAACAAAGGCTGAAGTTAAGCCTCGTTGGATCATTTTGTCTGGTCTCTTCAAGTTTTCGTCGTAAGCAAAACAACCTGTGAGAGCAGTGAAGCCATGTGAAACTGTATAGATATAACTAAAGAATTTGTTAATTGTCATAGGTTAAAATGCGTTTGATTTGAATGTATCAACTCTGGCACCAGTAAATCCCTCTGTAGATCCTGGTTTTCTCGCGAAACACCCAATGAAGAAGAAATCAAGCCAATTGCATGCGAAGCAGCTGTAATACGTAACGAATATGTCCACTAGAAAGATAATGGGACCGAAATTATCATGATTCTGAACGCTAAAACGCGTACATCATTAAAATGCGTTCCAGTGAAGTATTTTGATGCATACATCTCAACTATTGTTTCGGCAAAGCCAACAACAACCGCTGCTTCACCTAAGCACGTATAAATATCCAAGAAAATCGTTAAGCAGCGCCCTAATTATGGACCAATTGATCTGGACACGATAAAGTAGATTCCACCTCCATACATTTCACCAATGGTTCCAAGTGCACACAATGATGTTATCAAGATAATCTAAACTATTGCAGAAATCCAAATGATTAAAAGTGAATAAACAACGCCACAATCTCCGACGAGTTTTCCTGCACGAAACCAATACTTCATGCTTACTAAGCTGACTATGATTGGTAAGAATACTCCTGTAAACGTTCTCATGTTCTTTGTTTTATTATCGACCGGCAGAGCCTTTGTTATCACAGCATGCTTAGCTTTCTCCCTCAACTCGTTGATGTTGGGCCTGAATGTAGGGCTCTTGAAGTAAACAGTGGACGGAGCGATGTCATTTGGGTCCAAAAATGTCTATGGAGGCGTGTAAGTGCTTCCACTGGCCGAATCACTCACGGTGTCGTTAGTATCTAATGATTCGCTGTCTTCGCTCTCTGACATTTGCTCCAAAATATCGTTCTCAGTGTCGACTTCTTCCATTATGTTTTTATGATTTGATGGCAAGAAATTATTAAAAATTTTTCGTTGATTTTTCTATTCTCTATGCTAAGTAGAGCATTATTTTGGGATATTTTTTTGTTGTATTGAAATGTCTATAAAATGATGACGTAAACTATTGAAATCAGCGAACACAGACTCACAAAAATTAAATTAGGAGAAATAAAACATTTTGTGATACTATGAATCATATGAATTTGGTTCCAAAAAAATGTTAAAATTCTTGATATCGTTTTGTTTTTGTGATATGTGTCATATATATAGCAGTATTTTAAGGAAATTTCGAATTAAAAATCGGTTTTTCAAAATTGATTTTGAAATTCATCGTGAATTTTTAATTTCATTAATATATTCATGACCTAATGGAAGAGAGAGAGAGATGGATATATCGTTAAAACTGAAAACAAATATATTTTGATTGGAAAGAAATTTATTATGTTTATATTTTTGCATTTATCCAGTTCATATAGTTCCCAAACATTAGCGCTGTGATATGGATATTGTTAGATTTAGAACTGAGTGAATGCTGAATAAGGATTCACTCAGATTAGGAATTGAGCATTGTAATATTTGCCAAATGATAATAATCAAAAATTTACATATTACGACTAAGTGAGAACACTTTAATAGGATTTTATTTTGTCATCAAATTTCAAGGGTAATGGCAACATATATGGAAGAATCGATAAAAAGAAAGGAAATTCATTTCTCTTATGATTAGTCAACACTACTAACTTCAAATACATTTTCAATTATGTTTTTATCAATCATTTAAAAATATGCCATGTAAAATATTACTGACAAATAAATTATATTATATCAAATAAACTATTTACATGACAAATCAAGTTTAAAAGTGCCATTTTAGAAAGATTTTCCAATTTAAAGGAGAAAACATTGATAAATAGGAGACCACATTCTCTCGTTTAATGGGGATATGATCACTAAATTTGATGCCACATTTACAAGAAGAATTGTTGTTACAAATCAAATTTATAAGAAAATTGGAAACCATGTGTGCGAATATTGCCAATTCTTCGGCCTTGACCTCAGCCAGTCTAATATAAGTCATATTGGAAGTTATTACTTCCTGCATGCAAATCGTTTGACTGAAGTTCTTTTACCTCAATCACTGATACAAATCGGTGATAATGGATTGGGAGAAACTGCAATTTACTCCATTTTTATACCAGCAAACGTTAGATATATGACCGGATTTGCTTTTAATAAGTGTTATAACCTCGCAAATATCATTGTTGATGAAAACAATCAATATTTCGTTTCCATCAATAATTTAATTTTCTTGACCCTCAAATTCGAACTTTAAGTACCAAATTATTTCATCGTTGCGATTTGCTTAAATTGATTGATTTTTCGATGACATCAGTTGAATATATTCCATCTGGCTGCTTCGCTTATTTAAGGGTCATCGAAACAATAATATTGCCTCCAAATATAACATCATTTCGATCGAATGCGTTTATTGAGATATCAATAATGAAAGCTTTAAGTATTCCTCCTTCGGTGACAAATATTCCATCTCCTGCATTCGAAGCATGCAGAAATCTAAGAATTGTTGCTTATTTTGGAAACACGACATTCCCCACTACAGCAATATTCCATAACTGCCCAAAGATAGAAAGTATTCGAGTAACACCGTTTTATTTAAGTTCATTATTTAGTAATTTTAAAGTAACAAAAGATGCTTTTTCATATGGATCATATTTCATCGTTCAGTGCAATACATGCGCTCAAATAGTGATTTACAATAGATTATTTATTATGTTATGCGTTCTAATTTATATGAAAATGTATTGATGAATAATCATAAGCGCAAAAATATTTTGGAAATTTTCTCGAAAAGTTATTTGAACTAAAGGAAAAATCTCATTGCAATGGATGAAATCAGAAGTTAATATAGAATAGAAAGTAATCCATTCATTAACAATCGTTTTCTTTCCTAGATAATCAGATTGATTATCGTCGGAAAAAGATTCATAAATCTCAATATTTCCCTAAAATCTATACGAATTATTATGAAAGATGCAATTTCTTATGACTGCAGATAAAATATCAACACGAATCAATGACTGATTTATTGATCCACTGTTGTCAATAAAATTGCAACTAGTTATAGAAACTCCTACATCGCCAAAAGCATAGAATTCATTCATTTGACACTCAAAGTTTTGCAAATTATTCCAAAACAATGAATGCTTCAAATATGATTCATTTTTGAGCAATGCTAAAGAGATTAAACATCTTCCTTGAACTTTGGCATCTGAAACATTGGAGCAATATATATTAAGGCTTTCAATGCAATACACATTTTCTAATCCAATATATTTTTCATTTCCTGACATGTCAGGAAATCGAAGATTGATTTATCATGCTTAGAGCATTCGATACACAATAAACACCAGTATTGGAAGTCATTGAGCCGACACCGCACACTATATTTTGTGTGAAATGGCCTTTGTTTCCATATGATATCGATCATCCATTTTTCGTATTTGAACAATTTAAAAATGTTGTTTCTTCAACAAGAAAATATGTTTCTGTTTTATCGCTGGAAAATTTATACTTCCACTTATTTGTTTAATGAAAGCGCATCGAAATATATATTATTTAAAATATGAGCTTTTAATATAAAGGTTATAGAGCCCTGTAATCTCAATATCGAACTGCGTTTCATTGTAGAAATCATTCCACAATTTTCGAATGAATATAACAAAAATTCATCAAAACAAACAAAAACAAAAATAAATTTACTCTTACAGGATCCAAACTCACAATGAAGCAATCAGAATTCTTACAGCCATACACAACATTGTTGAGGTTTTATTTATCTCATATGAATTGAAGATATTGGTTTTAGAATAAAAAAAAACCCTTTCGAAGTTTCATTGATGAAATTTGATGAATAATCATCATAGAATTTGGCGTTATTTCATGTATAAACATATTGAAAAGATTATGATATGGATATAATAATATAATTCATTTTTATGTTTAATGATATTTGGAATCTCATTCAAAAGTCATTCTGAGCGCTCTAATGTTTGTAAATATCAATAAAAGCAAAAATATTATATGATTATCACTGATATAATTGTCAATGATTGTTTTTGAAAAATCAATAAAATTCAATGAAAGAAATAAAACATTAAAATTCGATGTTTGGATTCAGAAACACTATAAAAACACAATTCTAAAATTCGATCATTTATTTTATCGTATTTTGTTTCAAATATTCAAAAAATTTTGAATAATGTCATTTGCCGTCAGATTTTTAAACCTCCATAATTAATGAAATTTCCATGAATAACACATAATAAGAAGCTTATTTATCAAATAAAATCCAAGAACCACCTAATAACGTATAAATTACACGTCAAATATACTAATTCTGATAGAATTATGATTTATATATAAAATAAAATTGTTTAATCAAATAATATTCGAAATTATATTTGACAATTTACAAAAATTACTTGACAAAATTTATCTTTATTTGGCATAAAATTGATCAAAGTGGTCTATAAAATTTTTCGAGAAATCTTGAAATATAGCATCGACATGATATTTACAATCTAAAAATCACATTTTAAAAAGTTTATCCAAATTCTTTTTAAAGCAAAGATTGATGTAAACATCACAAAACATAATCCGCCAAAATTCAATAATGTTTCTTTTCGTTGTCGCTCTCTCGGAATACAAAAATTTAATCCAAGCAGCGAAAAACAACGCCAATGCGAAGAAGTTGCACAATATACAGAAATTACAAGATCTTAAGCCTACAACTTACGCTGAAAACGGATATGAATATACAATCCGCTACGGTGTCACTGGTGACTTGTCCGAGGATATTCTTGGCTTCGCCAAGGAGAGATCCCACATAGCGTTAGTTGTAAAGGAGAACGCAGATTCGAAATTAAATAAAGTTTTTACAAATTCAGAAAAGCAAAAGATGTATATGCTCACGGAAGTTGTCGATCAGGAAGATAACGTCAAAGTTTACAAAGTCCAAAAAGTTGATGCTCTCGATTTAATTTCTCATATTCGTTACGTAAGTGAAGCAGATCCAGTTTTTAACAAGGAAGTCAGCACCTCATACAAATGGAATCCAAATGGTGAACCATTCACTGCTGGACGCCCACAAAATGCCTATGAAACTGATCATCTCAAAATCGGTGCTGGTGCTTATGCTCGTGCCAGGATCACAGTGAGCATCGACATCGTCATGAGGTCACTTTCTCTCACAGCCACATTGAACACAAAGGCTATCGTTGGTGCCCAAGTTCTTATTGATGGACTACATTATTCTCTTCCAAAGCTCAAAGTCTTTAGCGGAACATACAACATTCCTAACTCATTGTCATTCAAATTGTTCGGCATTGGAATTGGTTTGACAACAGATTTATTCGCTGATATTTCTATCAACGCGATTGATCTTAACATACCAATCCACATCGAGTGGTACCGTGGATATATCGTCGAAGCCGAGAAATCCGTCTCAGTTACAACATCAAAGGGCTTCATTGATGGTCCAGTCACATTCACAGTGACACCAGTCAAGTCCGGCACATCCGTCGAAGAGGCCGTCCAGCAGATCCTCTCTTGCACATTCGAAATGACACCAACTGTTGATATGGGTGTTGTTATTGCATTAACCGCAGGAAAGATCAAATATCTTGAAACAAAGATCCACGTTATCCCATACGTCCCAATCAAGTTCGGATTCGACCGTGAAGAATGCGCTTCTCCATTCTTGTATGGTTCAATGCAGCCAAAGCTAGACCTCAGATTCACATTCTCTGGCTTCAAGTACCACGATATCACCATCATCAAGGACTACGATCACACATGGAACCTCTGGACATGCAGGCCATTGATGATGTGCCTTGCCGATCCATTCACAGCCGAAGAGCGCTCATCATCCAGAACATACTCTTCAGACCTTGTTTCGTATGTCATCAACCCATCACTTTCTATCTCCGGATATACATTCACACATCCAAACCACATCGTCGAGCTCCAGGCCGTCTCGAAGAGCAACGCAGTCCTCGCGCAGACAGCTTTCAAGTGGCAGCAGATTCCGAAGGAGCCGGCGAGATACTACAGTGGCAGGTTCTTGGTCGTTTCGAACCCTCCATCTGACTTCTACTGGCGCTTCAAGGCCCGCCAGGCAAATAATTGGGTCTTCTTCGATACATACACGAACATGAAGCGTGAAATCAAGCCGGCGTATGATATCCTCAATCTCAACTATGTCGGAATCAAGGAAGATGACAAATCATCCAACTCTGCAATGATCGAGGTTTACCACAATGCCAAGTCCGGACGCAACGTCCAGGTCGGTAAGGAGTACCGCGTTTCTCCAGACGACAAGTTCATTGCTTTCGAAGCCAACTACGAAGGTGAGTGGGCTATTCTCACACGCCAGCAGGGACAGCAGTACAAGCTCGCTGAGAACCACTACTTCACAAACGCCATGGCCGATCCGTACGACAGCTATAACAACTTCAAACACGTCGCTAAGAGGACAGGCGTCTACATGCAGGTCTCCTTAGAAAAGCTTGTCGTTACTAAGTCGATTGGAAAGAAGGGCATCTTACTCAACATCAACAGATTTGAGAAGTCATACGCTACAAGCTGTGCCGCTTTCACACTCGGCAAGATCGGCTCTGACGATCAGGTCCAGGCCACACCAGTCGGAACGTATACAGCTGCTGATTTAGGTGTTTCATCATGGAACTTCCTTTACCACTCCGTCCCAGGAACATCATTCCAGTGCGAGATTTCTATCGAAGGTGGCACCAGCGTTACAAATCAATTAGATCATAACACAATCAAGAACGCAGCAGTGATCAAGTTTGTATACGATTCGTGCCAGATCTTCTTCAGAATCAAGTTCGTTAACCCAACAATCTTCGCTGACGTTCCAGCCAAGACAAGATCTGCAATTCCAGTTTTCATCCAAGATGTTACTGCTCGCAACGGATTGTTCACACCATACAGTAATTTATTCGAGAACATTGGAAGCTACGTTGTTATCAAGAAGAAATTGGATATCCTTAGTGTTGGCTATATCCCAATTACAGGCAAACAGGCAGTTTACGTTCCAGTTTATGCAGATGGCTTCACACCAATGATAGAACACGAAGTTATCGATTCTAACCTCTTCCTTGTCAAGCTTACACCAGATATGTTCACATTTGGCAACAATGTAGAATTCGCGATCACATTCAAGGTCAACAAGAAGGGACTCATTGAGCGCAAGATCCAGCTCTTCGAACCATTCGCTACAGACAACTTCGGATCATTCGCTTATCAAATCAACAACGCATTCAAGACAACATTCAAACCAGGCATCATCTCCAACTCCAAGGCCAAGTTCACAGCAATCCACACAACAGCAAGCACTAACTACGTCAAGCAGGCTACAGCTGTTGACATCGGCCAAGGCTGGACTGTCCACTATGCCTCTTATTATCTCAATACTGAAGTCTCCTTCGTCCAGACAACATTCGAAATCACAGACAAGTTCGCTTCAATTGATTTCGAGCTTCCAATGTACAGCAAGGAAATCCTCTCCAAGCTATACTTCTATTTCACATGCAATCGTGCTAAGGAGGCCATTGTATATGACCATAACGGCAACAATCTCTTGCAGTTCGAGATCGGAACACCAGTTTTCGGTACAAACTCAGGAGCTGTATACACAGTCGTTCCAATCTGCGCTTCACCAACATCTGCATTCTGCTCAATCCCAATCAAGTTTGAGCCATTTGAACAGTATCGCATGGCATACAGCGATCCAGATGGCATCCATGCTTACTATGATAAACTCAACAGATTTGGAACAGGTGTCATCGGTGAGCAGCTTTGGATCACGAGTCAAGAAGAGACAGTTGTTAATGTCTGGAAGACATGGGAGGGAGAAATCAAGATGGAGAAATACGAAAAAGATTTCTATCCAATAGAGATCAACAGAAACATCGATGCACTTGGCAACATCACATATAAGGCAATAATGGACAGCAAGGTCCTTTACGCCTCACAGAAGTATGTTTCTGATAATTTCGACCAAGCAATTGCTGTCCTCGGTGTTGCTGGCAGAGTTCCTTATGCCTCAATCTCACACAAGGACTTCTCCATCTCATTCCCAAGAAGCGACTTCTCGCCAGCTACACCTTCTCAGGATTGCGCCGCTTATGAGCCAATTTTCGGCATTATGCACGGCACATGCACATCACTTAAGCTCACTATCACAGACAACAGTGTTGCTTACAACGATGTCGATTCTCAGAGCACAGAAGATAATTACCTCAAGACTGCAAAGCCATGGATGATCATCACGATTGTTGGCGCAGTCCTTTTGGCAACGATTATCATCGTTGTCGGTGTTGTCCTTCTTCGCAGAAAGCCGAAGAAGAATGAGTCATCTCAGTTGACAGAGTCTCTTGTCCAACCAATGCTTATTTAAAAATTTATTTTTATCTTCATTTTAGGTAAATTAATTCTTCATTTTTACTGAAAAGAACTTATTTCTCTTTAACCTATTACAACTATGTTTAATTTAATTTGATAACACTATTTTTTGATTCATGTTCCTCGTCATAAATGCAGATATTGCCTGAATAAAATGATAACAATTTGCTTTTGACCATAGAATCTAAAATCAGTAGTATTTCTTTGTCCTTTGTTGGAATATTTCTTGGATTAAACATCCATACAAGATTTTCCATAGTAACAGAATCACTATTTTTAACAAATTCAAGAATCTTATCACGCAACAGAAGTTTAGAAATTCTTGCTTTCTCTTGCATAATTGGAAATCCTGATATTATTTTGTTATCATCATCAATGACAGCATATTCTTCTTCGTTAATTCTGCTTTTGAACGACAAAAAATTCTGAAAGTGTGAAGTTATTATGGATCCGGATTCAACACTTTGTAGTGCAATTTCATATGCTGAAGGGAAACGACAATGTATTAAAAATGCAAAATCAATTACAATATCTGAATATCTAAAGCCATGCTTAGATTTAGCTGTTGTAAGATTCTTTAAAATATTATTCAATAACTCTTTTGCATTGTCTGAGGCAATAGATTCTAAATTGAATAAATTTGGATTTGTTTCGTCCTCTTCGGTTTTAACATGTAAATTCCTCGTTCTTATTGCAATTAAGTTTTTGTGTTGGATTCTTTTAGGCTGTCTTGCTTATCTTGCTTTAGCAAGACGATCATTGGGTGGACTGTGATCTTCGAATACAATTTCCATATCATGCAGGTTAAAACCCTTTTAAAAATCTAGAACTTCCAAAATTTGCTCATAAGTTGCCATCAATCGAATCGTAACGGTATGTTCAGGAATCGATAAAGACATTGACACTTTTAACCTTATAAAAATATCAACAAATATTTAATCGCAGGGACTTGAGCTGTAATTCATTATACAATAAGATAGTATTCATTAGAAGAAACAAATAATGTAAATCCAATGATATTAAAGACGAGCTTGATTAATTTAATAATGCAAAATATCGAAAAGTATATTTATGTGCCCTTCCTATACACAAATCATACAGCGTAACGCAGTTAATGTATTTGTGAGTTAGGTGTTTCTTAAAATCGAATTGTTGTATTTCGCATGTATTATAAACGTGCATCATTGTGACGATTTGAGCACTTTGAATAGTGACTTTGCATAGTGATGCTGATGTGTGTCATTGTAGCGTATCAAATCTTCTCAATACGCACTGTAGAAAAAGATAAATTTTTCGAGATTTCGGTCTTACCGACAATGACGTGCTTGGATGGTGGTATTGATACACATAGAATATAGAGCATATGTCAACAAGAGAGAACACCATAGTTTCAAACTGGAACAAAGATGTGATTTGTATCTCAGTAACCAGAATAAAAATTATGATTTTCTTTGATGAAATCAAAGATACAAAAGGACTTAAAGAAGAATATGATGTTAAATCAATCAAAATTTTATCCGACCGAACAAAAAGTGAGATTGAATAGTTTACAGTAGCCTAAAGATGATTATTAAACAACACCCACTCGCTTAAACGTTCTAGAATGAACATCCTCAGATTCTGCCAGCGCAAACATGAGAAATCCGTCAGTAAAAGTATATTCTAATAATATCGTGCATAATTAAGTGAAATTGATGAAAGATGTTGATAAATCATGATAGAGTGAGGTGAACTACCATCGTCGTTAAGCAAGACTCCTTGAGAATAAATGATTAAAGAGCTAAGTCCATTTTTTGGACTACATAACATCTTTAAAAAAGTGTTTTAACCTTTGATTCGCATAATATTTTATGAGTTTTAATTTTAGTTTTATATTTAGATAGAGGACAATGAATGAATTCATAACATGCGCAAATTGGCCACATTTATTTTTAGAAGGAAAAAACTGACAATTTTTCGAAATGGACCAGCACACGCTTTACCTCACATGCACAACTCTCGGAACGCTAATCTTTGGCCTCGTGTTCGTCAACTACTACCTCGGCGCCCAAGAAGAGGAAAATGAAAAGAAGAAAGATAAGCAGAAGAAAGAGTAAATTTCAAAAATCTATATTGTTAATACCAAATCGTTGTTGGAATTTTTGATACAGGATTTACTTGCTGCTATTTAGTTTATAGTGGCAATATTTTAAAACGTATTTTTTTTATACAAAAATATATATAGAAATATCTATTACAATACTCACAAAACGCTTAATTCACATAGACATATCAGTCATTTATTGCTAATTTTGATATTGATAATTTAAATATTTCAAACCAATTCAAAATCTCTTAAATATAACAAGCTCTTCACCCATATCCCTCCCAAAAGTCCTTTTAATGACACACTATGAAAAATGTGATATTGAAATTTAATTATCAAAAATTATCTATTGATATCAAAGTTATAGCAAGCTGAGATGGAGTCAATAACAAATATAAGAAATTTATCAGACAAAAACTACTCTATAAAAAGTTTGATGAAGAATGAAATAACTAAAAGAAAAGAATTTTTTTTTGCTTGACCAAATATTTTTAATGGAACTTCAGTTAAATTCTCCGTGGACATTTTATTACTATCAGAAGCCGACAGAGGAAAACAAAGACGCCTCTTACGAACAGTGCATTTACAAGATCGGCAAATTCGCGACAGCAGAACAATTTTGGCAAATCTATTCTTATCTTCAAAGAGTAAGTAACCTCCCGAATAATATTACGCTGTATTTATTCAGGGGCGATACACGTCCTATGTGGGAAGACGAAGAAAACCGTCGTGGTGGCTCTTTCCGCATTTCGTTACAGAAAAACCAAATCAAATCATCATGGGAGCGCTTAGTTTTGAATCTCATTGGAGAGCAGCTTCCAGAAGATGTAGTAGGAATTGGCGCTCTTACACGTGCAAGAAGTGACTTTATTTATATTTGGCATAAGAATGCTTCTGATTCTGCAATTCGTCTCGGCGTTGTTGAGAGCATTCATAAGCTTTTAGAATTACACCTTAAGAGCAAGATTGATTATAATCCATTCGATCCAGAAGCTGGAGGCTTTGATCCAAAGGTTTTCATTCAATATTCAATCGAAGAGAATGGTCCTGTCGAAAAGTTAGTACCAAAGCATACCAAACAAGGTAAAGAACAAAAATAATCCCAATAAATCAATTTCAGATATGTAATGTACCGCAACCAAACATATATTTTTCTTATAAGTTATTATATAATAGATATTTGGTTTTTTCTATCTTTTTTTAAAGTAAATTAAATGTTAGAATAACCATATATGACTCTTAACATATCAATTCGTTGGCATCATGAAATGAAATGCTAAAATTGAATATACACATCGATTTTTTGAGAATATCTAATTTCATTTCCTAATTATCGCGAAAATCAATTGTTTACTATACAATCAGCATAAAAATTCACATGCATATCATATTATTTGTTCTAAGATTCTCGAACAAAATATAGAAATTTTATTTCTGATTATGTATTTTATTTGATACAAATCTAATGAACTGATAGTATAAGAAATGTATATTCAAGATGCTGCGAGTATCAAGTGTGGTTTGATGAAGAGAATAAATATTTTGATAGATTATTTTAATGTTTATAGATATGTTTGTATTTGATATATACAAAGGGGTTTCAAGCTTGTGCTTTGTCAATGGCGAATGAAATATTGAACTAAATGCATGAATTGAAATCAAAGTTTGAATTTATGAATATCATTGTGTGATTGATTGACATCGCATCAGCGGGTCTAATAAGCAAAGCCTGCATCAAAGAATTTTGACACTTTTTTGTTTCAAGAATGTTTCATTTTAGAAGACTGAATGAAGATCCTGTTGAAGTAAATATCGCAGAGGATGTTTCAGGCGACGAAGTAACGGCGACATTAATAGAAAAGTTTAACTTTCCATCAGGAAATTATCAATTTGTTTATAATGGCCAACTTTTGGATTTCAATAGGCCATTGACAAATGTACCAAATGGATCAGAAGTAATTGTACTTGTTGATCATGTCCAAAAACCAACAAATTACAAACCAATTTGCAAATATGTGAGTTTTCATTTAGATATACCACCAAATCCAGAAGAAACAATGAAGCTTAGTGCAGAATTAGGCGGCCCAACAAGTCCAACGTTTTCATTCCGTGAACTCACTATTGATGAAGATAGAAAAATCAAAAATACCATTGATATACTCAAACTTAACAACATTTACGGAAATTCGTTCTGGGATTATCCAGAAGCTGCAGCAAATTTAGTTAATGTTTTAAGCCAAAATCCACATCTGTTTCAGATCGTTGAGCATTATGCTATGGAACATTTTTCGTCGGGTCTCACTCGAACAAACATGTTTTTCGCACCAATGTTAATGTGTGGAATTCCTTGCAATTATCAATACGAAATAGGCGAAACTTTCGATGCAGCTCTTGCATCATTGACAGATACGCAACGTGAAGATTTTGCAAAGGTAATGCAGCTTAGAATGGACAAAGACAAATCAATGAAAACATACTTAAGCAATGGCTGCAATTTGGAGGCAACTCTCAAAGCATTGCGTGGTGAGTAGATTATATTTGTATGTGTATTTATAAAATAAACTCTTGAGTATATTCAAATCAAAACTTCTCAAATTTGTAAAAAGACCTATATCAATTTTCAATATAATGATGCTGTATAATAAGATATCAAATGCTGATGATGTGTTAATGAATAAATATAAATGAATGAAAATTTATTTTCATAATTGCCTCATGATATTTAAAATATAATTCCCGAATGACCTACAATGATTAGAAGTATAATATAAAAGCTTAGATTTTGATATAACGAATAACGTAATTTGGAATAAATGAAAATTAAGATAAATTTAAGGAAAAATAGCACTGCAAGAATCTAAATCGAATATTTTATCAAAAGCCTGCGACGATTATTTATTAGTTATGCGTGCAAGAACTTCTTATGGATCTCGACAATTGCGAGCTTTGCCGGGCTTAAACACGACAAAAAGCAGAACGATGCAGAGCTCTGTTGCAGAGGAGCCAATTAAACCCGTCAATCTGCACGAATTAAGATTACAAATTTTAACAATGCAAGAACAAACAAAGAAAAATCGCTCGATTATTGCTAGAACAACGCAAAAGATCGACAGCAACACATCAATGATTAATAAGACATTCGAACAGTCCGCTGACGGACCTGCGGGCTCATCAAATCATAAAAATACAATTCCTATGTTCAAACGCAGCCTTGAAGGCTCTAAATCACATTTACAAGATGTAGAAGAGCAAATTGAAAAGGCAAAGGTTGATGATAGATATTGGATTGCAAAAGAGCTCGAACAAGAGGTTGCTGTCGCATACGTAGAAATGAAACGCATTCAGGAAGATTACATTGAACAAAAAGCAAAGCAAAATCATTATGAAACAATTTTTAAAGATGCTAACGCAATTCAATCGAGTGAGCACATCTCTCAGCTTCGCCAAGCAATAAGAGAAACTAAAGAGATGAATACATCATTGAGAGACAAACTTAGCGCTTATCAAAAGAAGAAAGCAAAGATTCAAATAGAATTCACTCTCCAAGAGAATAAAGATAGCGGCAAACCATCTCGGCAGATAATAGAAGAAGCAGAAATTGAGCAAGCCGAAGATAATCAAAAACTTCAACAAAATTGTGATCAAGTGAGGCAGATGGAATTGGATTATCAAGAGAAAGTTTCTAAGTTAGAAGAAGTCATTAATAGCCAAATCCAAATGATCCAACAGTATATGAAAGATAACGAAGCCGAATTGAACAAGAATATTATCGAAGAGTAACTTTTTTGTATCATCTATTGAGTTTTATTTCACCTATGTTAATTAAAATTCTTTTTGTTTTAGTTTATATTGAAATATAGAATGAACCAGAAAGTTTTAATATAAAAATTATTATATTCCTTGTAAGTGATATGAGAATACACCTAATTTGAACGAAAGTGAAATAATATTTTAGAATTGAAAAAAAAAATAAAACAATATACTAAGAAAATCTAACAAATAAAGCTCATTCCTCCCATCCCATCAGATATTATTTGGCAAAATGGACACATCATTCCAACCATAGGTCTATGGCATCTTGGACAGTTACGGCCAAACTCAGGGAAGTCACCGATTAATCCATCGAGATTAAAGGGTCTGCCAATGTGATCTTGATAAGGATGTAAAAATCGATTTCTTCTGAAGTTCGGGAATAGTTCTATGCGATGGAAATATCGAGGCACTCTACTGCGTTCATTATTATGTTCGTTGTTTTCACTGCCTTCTTGGTTTTGATGAATATATTCTTGATTGTTGATGATTTCTTCTTCCTCTTCATGCTGAGCTTCCTCATTTTCACCGATATCGGCGTTGTTTAAATTGTTGTTCTGCGTATTGTCTGTTTCCATCGAAGAAAAAAATGAAATGAATAAAAATTGATGATGGAGATTTTCTTTATATTTTTCAAAAAGTGACATTTGATCAAATTTTAAAAGTCGATTTTTATGCCGTGAGAACATGATAAATGTAATGCATCAGATCGGTTAAATCTAATGAAAATATTTTAAAGCAAAAATACAAGTCATGAATTGATTTGAATAAATATTGGGTTATTAACAATGAACTACTGAACCACAGAACCATTTACAGCAGTGAAGGTTGTTTGCCATCGTGATATAAGTTAATAATAAGATTTTAATCGAATTTAAATGATATGTTTATTTATTCTTGTTCTGTCATTCTTATTTAACCTTACTTTGATGTGAATTCATTTTTGCTTTCATATGGTATTGATGTTAGCAAGAAAGATGAAAGGGAAATCTGTTATTATTGAATTTAATGATTCTAAGATTATTATGTGACTTGTATAGCATCAAGTTAACTAGAAAACATATCTCGAATCTTATATTGATCTGATGACTTTAAATTTACAGTTCAAACGATGAAAAAAGAAAAATATTCAGCAGGTTATACTCAGATTTGTGTTTTAGATCGATGCATCGAGTGAAAATCGTTGAACGCCAGTCTGGAGAAATCGACCAATGAGCATCGAGATAAAAAAACGCTGATTGAGAAAAAAAACCGTAACAATATGAGGAGGAGCACAATAAAGGTCTGATGGAGTGGGAGAAAAACGAAAGAAAAACGGTTATATATTAAGAGCGATATCCTGTAATAGAAAATAAGTTGAGAGAAACCGATTTTTATGAAAACTCGATAATTATGTTCAGCACAGTGATACCATGAAAGAAAATAAAATTGAGAAACTATTGAAATAAAACGATGAATAATCAGGTCATTTTTGCAAAATGATGGACATAGAGGACTGCAAAGTTACTATCAGATCCACCTGCGATGCCCAGTGCGCACGAAAGGGTCTCGTCCACAGCAAGTACGGTAAGATCCTTGGATTCGCTCCAAAGCCAACGCCAACAGAAAATGACATCGTCAAGGAGGCTTCAAGGTGCATCTTCTGCTACAACCCACCGTGCAACACATGCTGCCCATCTAACGTCAACGTTCGCGAGTACGTTCACGCTGCAGCAATGAAGAACTGGTACTACGCAGGCAAAGTCGTTCTTAACCAGAACCCAATGCCACTCTCTACAGGCGCTC